>VJMY01000341.1:0-80527 GCA_009869795.1 Neelides sp. FZ-2019 | reverse complement strand
TTAAATAACGTAATAAATGATATATGACTCTTACAAGGCGAAGTTGTATTCAGAATCAAATGTCAGGGTAAAATGTAACAAGTTCTATTGTTTCAAGACGAACTTTTCATTTCATACTTCAACAATGCATTAAAATTATTATGTAAATACAAGTTCATCTGTAAAAGATCGTATATAAAAATTTGAAGGTAAGAGATTCTTCGCGTTAATTGACATTTTCTCAAGTCTCTCGACTCTTAAGTCAATAATTATTAATTATATAGACGTGGATAATTAAAATACCATAATTAAAAAGGTGGGAGAAGGTAAAAGTGATATAATGTTAGGAGCGTTGGGATTAATGTAATATTTGTAAAATTCCTTTTTGAGATTGAACATCGTGACCAATTAGAAGAATCCTTATAAGGAAATGAATGAACAAGAAGTGAAAAAATAAATGTAATACAAATAGTAGTTATACAAATCGCTGACCGCATTGAATAATTAATAGTGTTCATTGTACTCCCATTTACAAAAATAATGTGAAGAAATTCTCGTAACCTTTTGGCTTTGTTTTATAAAAAGCTGAATGGGATGACTCTCAATTTAATTTAATTTAATTAATGAAGAATGAAAAGCTCCTTATAAAGAAAGGATGTGCCCCAGAGATACGACTAGATCAACTGAGGTTAATTAGAACAATTAAAAAGTTACATAAATAGAGAATGATTTGCATATTTTATCAATTTCCATTGCACTCTCATGCAACATTGAGAAAAGCAAAAGAAAGCTCAAAGTTTGGTTAATTAAATATGTTCGTGTTAGGCCTTTTAAGGGCATTATTAAAGTGAGATTTGAATAGCTGACCAAAGGACTCAAATCCCCAATTTGCTCACACATTTGGCCTTGGTCAGTGGAGAAGCGTGAAGGAAGAAGTTTGAATTGAAATGATTACTATAAGTCCACAATTCACTTTGCATGTTTGATTTCAAATCATCTCTTTTTTCAAGTCCTGAAAGAAAGAGTGGTTGGAGCCAGAAAGGGATCTTAACGATGAATTCGCTTGCTCTTGAGCATCATTAAGGGAAGGTGATGCAATGAGTTGAATAGAGGAAATCATTGAGAAACTCCTACATACAAGCCGAAAACAAGAGATTAAGAGATCGCTTTTTCTTGTTTGAAGGAAAACGAAGGACCGAAACGTGTATGTGTAGGAGGAAATTCAGGAGAGAGAACAAAGGAGAATTTAGAGTGGCCGCCGTGGCCCCGTTTGAACAATAATCATGTCTCTCTCCTTTCCTGTTCGAGCCACCGTCTCTCTCATAATCATAATTGACTACCACCTTCATTTTAATCCTGTGGCCAAATTAAGTCACTGTCCTAAGGATATGATTTTATGTATAAAACCTCACAAAATTTTTGCCTTCATTGATTATAAAATGTATAAATGTAATACCAAATATGCACTCGAGTCATAATTAGGTTCAACAAAGTGTAAATCTATTTGAAATAAATAACGTAATATTACAAAGGAGAAGGATTACGCTAAATAGAATTGGGTGTCGAGTGCCGAGAAAAGCACACGAAATTACATTAATGAACCAAAGCTTAATTAAATGTGCAGATTTTTTCGTAAAAGTGTTGTTCTACAAATTCGTAGCATCTATAAGACTCTCTTACATTAGGTATAAACAGGCTATATCGCTATAAGGGTAATAAGAGTTATCATTTAGGAAATTGCAAAGTGAGATCTCAATACCTCACAGCAGAAAGAACCCAAAAGAAGTTAGGAGTGAATTATTAGAAAAAAAATTAGGAAATGCTAGAACCAAAAAGCTCATGATGAAATGAAAGGGGAAACAAAAGGTCTCAGTATGAAGCCACAAGTCCCATTGTTACAACATAAGCACATTATCCCTCTTTTGTTCTAAATGAAAGAACTAAGGGAAGATTTATTGTATTGAAGATGAAGTAAAAAGAGCAGTGGCTGCTCTGCAAACTGCGTTAACTTTTTTTTGACCATTTAGAGAATTTTGGTAAAGAAACATTACCCATATAGTAAATTTTGGTTCATTTTTACCCAAAAGCTAATCGTAAGAATTGTAAATACCATTTTTGTATAAAGCTTTTATGAAATAGATTTCTCATCTGCCGTACACAGTATAAAATTGATCAAAATTGACTCTTCTCATATTATTTGACGGTATGCATTGTTAGTTTGAGTTGGACATGAATATTATTTGGAACTTTTTGGGAATTAGTTTTGTTTTCTTCAAAATTGAAATAATTATTAAATAATTGGACTTTTAAATGTTATTATGAAACTTAAATTATTTATTTAAAGTTTTAAAGACAAATGACTTTCGGTTCCCTTATTGTTATTATAAATGATGATTTATTTTCGCATATTAATGTACCATATACAAAGTAATAAAAAAATTGTAAATGGTGAGAATCTGTCAACGAATTGCTTGAGCCATATGCAAAGGATTTATCATGAGCTCAAGTGAAGCATCAAGTAAATTCGCGCCTCTCAAATTCGCTTCATGAAGATCGCTTCCACTGAGGTCACTCATTGCCAAATCAGCCCCTATCGAATATAAAAAGTTCTTATCACTTAACTTATTTGTAAAGTAAAATACTGACTACCTTTTACAAGTTGTAAATTAATAAAAATTTAATTTATTTAGCTCAAACCTGCAAGTATAGCTCCTCTAAGAATAGTTGCCTTCAAATTGGCATTTTTCAGATTAGCTACCCTGAGATTAGCTCCTGTCAAATCTGAGTCTTCTAATATTGAGTTTCGCAAGTTAACTCCTTCCATGTTGGCACACGTTTGACCGGCTGGATCCTTTAAAAAATTACCAATTAAACAATTAAAATTTGCTTTTTAATTAATTTTCAATATTAAAAATTACTTGAAAATTGCAATTTTTGCATGAAGCTCCTTCCATTGAAGCACAGGCCATTCTAACTCCGCTTAAAGTCGCGTGATTCATTTGAACTCCATTCATATCAGCTCTTTCAAAGTTACAGAAAGAGAGATTGGAATATGAAAGATCCGCATCTCTCAATTTTGCATACCTAAAAAACTCAACATTCTAAGGCACAAAACAAAAAATAAGACGAATTTTTAATTATTAAATATAAGTTACTTGAAATTTATGTTTCGCAAATCCAGGTATGAAAGATCAGCTCCCGTTAAATTAACACCTTGGAACCTTAGAGTCGACGTGTTTGACGTCGTAACTAAAGCATGTAAAACATCTCTTCTTGTCAGAGCAGCCTTGTCTTTCTCTTTGGATAAAATCAAAGATTCGAGTTCTGGAATGCATGACTGAATACCAAAAAAGCTTGCTTCTTCTAATACTAAAAGAGAAATTACATTATTATTTTGCTTGTTTGCCTTTTTCATTTTATTTTATTTTATGGATGACAATGAAAGTAACTATTAATTTAGGAGGAATTGAAAAAAAGATTATTTACTTCCTTTAGGATTAATATCTCCGTCGATAATCATAACTCCGCATCTCAGATAGTTGAGAATCGGAGCGAAATACTTGGCATCTCTATCAATCAAATATGCTCCATTTTTGTCAATGCATCCTGGTTGAATACCAGATTTCGGATCAAACATTTTAGCCAACATGGACTCAGGCTCTCGACTCAAAAGTGTTGTTCGTGATGTGTAAAAAAGTTGGCCTCCAACATTCAACTTTATCCATTCTGTGTTTAAACAAAAATCTTCATTCTCTTTGTTATCGCTTTGAATCTTGAATGGACTGACAAAAGATTCACCCTTAGATGCATACAAAATCTCATCATCTCTATATTAATTAATAAAAAAGAATTTATTAAACTGCAAACTAATTACCTATTTATTTTTTTATTTTAAAGTTTAAAAAAGTGTTTTTACCTAATGAGTTCAGGATTCAATATTTCTCCACCTTTGGATGTATATAATTTTTTGAATTCGACTTCAAATAACCGAGAGATTTCAGTTAAAATGACATCTAATTTGTCTCCAATGCAAATTAACTTCCCATTTTCACAGCTGCCATTCTCGAAAACAACCCCTCGTTTCATTGCTAATAAAAATATAAAGTTTGTACTTTTGAGTCTTATATCATTCAAAATTTAATTACTCATAGAAAATTTTAATTAAATACCTCAACTATATCTTAGCTGCTTCAATCTTACTGAGTAAATAAATTACATTATCTTTATCTTGCTCCAAATCTATATCAAAATCTTTGGGAAAAGGTTCTTCAATTGGGTAAAATAGAGAATGTTTCAAAAGCTTTGTTCTAAAAAGTTAAATGATTTATTAGATTAATTCGATTTGAAAATATTGAATATAAAAGGAATAAAAAAATTGTACAAACTTGTAAATCTTACTTCAGCTTCAAAAAGACCAAAATATTTCGGCAATCCTCATAGAGCTGAAAGATGAGTTCTTTTTGTTCAAGTGTCCCTTGTTTGAGAGATTCGGATAGTCGAGCTCTAATTGTTTCAAATATTGCTTGAAGCTCGTTAATAAAAATTTCAACTTCGTTCCTAATAAATATTTCAATAAATTTAAAAGAGGCGTTAAGTATTTAAAGTAGGTATATATATCTATTTTATCAGAGATCAAAAGATTTTAAAACTGTTTAGTATTTTAATTCTATATTTAATTTAATAAAAATTTTAATTAAATGTTAGGTCATTTTTTCCCACATGGCATACTTATAATTTACAATGTATAAAACTATTCTTGAAATATATTATGTAAATCATTATCGACTTAGATATTGTGTTTATGATAGCCTATAGTTATAATATTAAAGATGGTCAAAAACAATCAATTTTTTCTCTACTATTCAATTTATCACTTAAATCTTCATTATATTCATCTCGAAGTTGCCCGTCCAATTCTCATTAACGCGTTAGAAGAATAACGAGCAGCGATAAGGATATTCTGGGCATAGGGATAGGCCGCTCCGAAATATATGCCAGTCTTCGTGAGCTTTTGGTGATATGTGTGCGAAAGAACTTATTTCCTGGACCTTTCCACGAGTGACTTTCAAGTTCGAGAGATTTGCGAGGACAAAGATTCAATGATGATGAAGAGGTCCAGAATACAGTGACTACTTAGTTGAGTCAAACTACCCGAATTCTTGCAGCGTAGAATTTTTTGGCTAGAAACGCAGTGGCACAGATGCATGAAATGGAAGGTAGAGATTATTTCTAAATTTTAAATGTTATACTGATCATAGTTTAATAAATATTGAGTTTTTATTTTCGCTGCCATAAACACAATGTCTAAGTTGATGATGATTTACATAAAAAAAAGTATATTTATTAGACTTATAAAGTTCACAACTCAATAAATTTAACAAGAAAAAAAGGGCAATTGAATGAGTAAGAGTTATATACATAATAAAAAATATTTTACAAAATGGATGATCCCTTTTCAATTTCTTCAAGAATAATCCCTTGAAAGTTCTCCTTTAGAGCTTGAAAATTATCTGGAAAATGTTCCACAATTTTTCCTTTGTTCCTAAATAACACAATTTTGAAAGGAACTTAAATGATATATTAAAAATTAAGATAATAAATTAAATACCTAATTAACTTAATTAAATGTCCGTTCTTACGATTCGAGTCTTGTCAATTTTTCTTTAGCTATCGTCAGAGGTTCACGAATGATGTTGATTACGTCTGCATGTTTTTTCAACAATTTTCTATCTTGAATGACCCTTTCAAACTTCTTTATAGCCAATTCCGGAGATTTAGAATTCATCTATTGAAGATGTCAAAACAATTACTAATTCACGGCTAAAATAAATGGCGTAATTGAATGACTCAATAGTCATTTAGATTTAGCTTTAAGGATTAAATAAATAATATTAATTTCTTCCTCAGCTATTCTAGCGGTCATTGAATCTAAACTTCTTCAACATTTAGTCATTTTTTATTTAACCGGGGAAAATTGAAAATTATGAAATCAGCAATAACCCAAAGTATGCGATTTTGTCATCTGACCTCCTATATTTGGATTGGACTTTCTCTTATTGAGAGAAAACCTTGAGATTCTCGAGTATGACTTTATTTATAACTCATCTCTGCAATTAGGGAAGAAAATTAAGTGCTGTGATCAGCAATTAATTTATGCGCGATTAGACATATGTGAGTTCCCACGACGAGTTCCTTACCCAGTCAGCAAATTCTCATTTCATTTTATACTTTGATAGAGTCGACTAGTTTTTAAATCACACAAAACTGCAGTCAGGCAAATATTGTAAAAACATTTTTTTAGTTTTCTCATAATGAGAATACTTCTTATTTCTTGTCCTTTGCTCATTTAATTACTTTGCTTATTTTAGTTTAGAATACGAGCCTTGGCTCACAACACGTTCATTTATCATTTGTCCTTTGTTTCTTGATATTTAAAACTGTTTAAGACTTGTAAAATAATGTTTCATTTTACAATCGTCGAGATTTTTTATTACGCTTCTCCCTTTTTGAGTTTTAAATGTGTCGTTACTAAATGCCCCGAATGCATTATAGTTTCAACTAGATAAAGACTTTCTTTTCCAGTTGATTTAAAAAATATTGTAAATATTAGCTTTTAAGGAGCTAAAAACGATTTGTTATCGTACTTAAAGATAATTTTGTGTGAGGAGTCATAGGTGAGTGAATTCCCTTATTCAACTAAATTTTAATTTAAATGTCATGACCCATTTTGTACGCGAAAGTATTTATGTAGCATTGCTTCAATTCGAACTTTTTGTCGGACTGAAGCAAAAGTGAGCATGAAAAAAGGCGAAGAGATGCGTCTCATGTTTAGGGAAAGAATGTTTCATTTTTATTTCAGGGTTCGAGAGACTGACTTGCCAAAAGTCCTCAGCATCTTAAATTCAAGTGATTTATTTTCTTAATAGTAGTAATTGTCTTTAGAGAATTTTTTTAAAATTTTGTGGCCTAGACGAACATTTTGTTTCAGATCCGAGTTATGAGATGAGGAGGTGAGCTGGAAGGTCATCATGGCTGGAGATGTGGAAGAACTTGAGAAGGAGAAGGAAAATGAGAAACTTGCTGGTCATGTCAACGAGGACATTCTCGATCTCCATGTCCATCCAGATGAAGAAATTGAAGAAGGAGAAATTCTCGAAGAGGAAGAACCACGAACTGAGAGAGAACCTCCTTTGTCCAGCTTAAAGAAGTCAAATGAAGTAGCTTCAAGGCCCTTGATTTCACACGCGACGTCCTCAAAGAGCAGAGCCATTCGAGATCCACGGATAAGGAAATCCATCTCCTCCGCGACATGTTCAAGAGAAAGAGAAAGAAATCGGAGCAATAGCAAAAATAACACAAGACCTCATACTCGTAAGAAAATTACTATTTAATTTTAATTTATGATAATAATTTAATACCTACTAAAAATATTTAAATATGTTTTACGGTCTATTAACAGAATCTAGTTATAAATTTAATATCTTTATATCTAGGTGATGTTATTCGGGCAGTTCATTCGAAATCCCATCCTCAACAACAACGAAGGATATCTCATTCGAGAAGCGGAATTAAAATTTCAGTTGACAACAATCGAAAGAATGATGTTAATTTTATTAATCGGCCGGAACTGCAAATTCAAATTACTTCAATCCTCCCAAACTCAGCTCATGAACCTGACCAGTTAGAAGGGTGCGACTCTGATGATTCCATCATTTCCATTGAAGTTCCCCCAAAGCCGGCTCCAATTGTCATCACTCTTCCTGATTCCTCTGGAGAAGAGGCTGAAAAGGCAGACGAAGAAGGAGAAGAAATGGGCGAGCTTCTCTTGAGACAAAAAGCTCTTCGGGCAATGGTTCAAAGCTTAGGAGAAAATTCAACCCAGCTAATTGATCAACTTGGAGAAGAGGAAGAAAGAGATGGTCCTTATTCACCTTCGTCTTACGATAACGAAAGTTTCGATATCTACCAAATGCTAGGTGATATTGACGAAAGAAGACACTCACCATATTCTCCTCACGAAGGAAGTGAAAGTAATGGCTCAAGGAAACGGAGATATTCAAGCGATAATTACGATGAAGAAATTCAGAATTATGTTGGCAAAGAGAGTCGGAGACGAAGGAAAGCTATGAGAGCCGAAAAGCATCGAAATGAGCTACATCAAATGGTAAACATTGCTCGGAACACTGAGATGCCAAATAACAGTGCCGATTTGCGAAACAGCAATTTTTCTTCTTCACTCCTTTCCACGTTTCCTCTTGGGCACAAAGACATGGATATGAGGATATTTCATCAACATCAAAATGGCCAACCAACAGTTTACAACCATCCACCAAATGTCCAATCAACCGGAGGAGGAAATGCCATCAATTTCTTTCACGCTCAGATGGAGAGTCAAAGGAGTCCGAACTCGGGTTTAACAATCAACACTGGTGGTGGATCAGAACATCTTCGGCCCCTTCATTCTCCTCAACCCTTGGTCCAGCAATTGAACTTCTTCCCAACAAATCACAATCCAACGACGCAGATGTTCGGTCCATCAGGGACATTCCAACAACCAACGCCTTTCCCTCAACGACCAACAAGAGATTTGCACGCGAATGTGAATATTCCTTCCAATTGGCGGCTCGAACCAATCCAAGTCAATTACCAAATCCAACATCAGCAACAGAACTACGTGCAAGTCACGACTCAAACACAGAGGTTCCTTCAGCCATCATCACTAAATCCAAATCCTCCATTCAATTCAAACTTCCATCATCCTGTTCAACAACCCCAAGCACACCAAATGATGAATTATGGACAATTTGGAATTTCTCCGCCTCAAAACCAGAGTTATCCGAATCCATTCTACAGATATGACAACAACCAACAGAGCAATGAACACGGAAAGTCTAGTCAAGATTTCCATACAAGTCCCGACGTATTCTTGCATCCGCCACGGAGTCCAAGCCCACGGAGTTTTCTTGTTCAGTCGACTCAGATAACTCAGCTCCAGCCCTCACAACCTCTCTTCATTGGAAATCCACAACGAACGAGCTTACCTTTAGTTAGATTTCCACAACCGCCTCGAATCCCCACGGAAGTTCAAAGGGTTGATCCAGTGGAAAGAAAACGTCCACCGCCGCCGCCAATTCTTCGTGATATTTCTCTTTCAGTTGGACCAGTCTTGAGTTACAGTCCTCCTCCTGGAATGGTTTTCCCACCAATTTCTCCAAATATTAACCAAGACTCGAGTTTCCAGTCAAATGTGATTTCAAATAGTCAATCAGAAGCCATAGACGAAAGAATTTCTCCTAATATTCAAGAATTTTCAAATACTTTTGGAAATGAGAAATGGACTGAATGGCGAAGTCGGAGCAAGGAGAAAGAGAAGGCCGAACTTAAAAGCAAAAGTCAAGAGAAGCTCCAGGAACCTAGAAATCCAATCAAGTTTGGAATCGGCGTAAGATCAAATTTGAAAGTTGTTAAAGAAAACGAGAAGGTGAAGAAGAACAGCAAAGGCACCGGGACTCAAGGAATAAGTCTAGAATCGCGAAGCAACAGCTCAAAGGACACACCGTCGCCAGCAATACCTTCACAGACTCAAAGTGAGAGCAATAAGAAGAAGAGCGAAACTTTTCAAACTCCGACAAGCAATACAAGGGGCACAAAGGAAAATGCAAAGGAAACAAATGAAGATTTCAAAGAAGTGCAAAGCAAATCTGCCAAAGGAGATGAGAAATCGACGAACGCACAAACTCCACCAGATGATCAAATTCCAAGTAACAATTGTGTGGATGAAGACTTGAGTCGAGTTGTTGAGGAGATCGAAGAAGATGGAACAAATTATGAAGTCGTGGATATTTCCGAGGATATACTCTCACCCCCACCATTGCAAGTTCATGAGAAAGGAAAGGAAGGTTGTCGTTTCTCCACCTCAGCCGTCGACCAAGACTCAAGAAGTTTCTTCGGGAACATCTCACAAAGTTTCAGCAATTCAAGTCAAAGATTCTCCTCGGCATTCAAAGCCTGTTGATAAAAATGAAATTAGGAAATTCGTAGAAAACCCGTCAGTTGAGATTAATAAAAGTAAAGAAATTAAAAAAGACAACAAAAGCAAAACAACCGAGAAGAATTTGGTTGACAAAAGTAAAGTTGCTGAAAAGGGGAGCGCTTACAAAAGTAAAGCGACTGAAAAGGCGAGCGTTGACAGAAGTAAAGAGACAGAAAAGAATGCGAGCCTTGACAAGAGTAAAGCAGCTGAAAGATCAAGCGTTCGCAAAATTAAAGGTGCTGAAAAGAACGTGAATGATGAAAAATCAAGTAGAAGTAGGAGTAAAGAGAATGAAAGGAAGAACGCTGATAAGCCCAAAGTAGATGAAAAGAAATCTAACTCCGATAGGGACAGAGGACGCGAAAAGAGATTGGACGATAAGAAAGTTGAGAAGGGGAAAATAATTGTCGAAAGAAGATCAAATTTTAAGAAATCCGAGCCCTCCAAATCAATAGAAATCATTTCAATTGAGAGAAATAAAACACCAGACAAGAGGACCAACGTTGATCGGAATGAGAAAAACAAAAGATTCGACAAACCTTCAAGCACGAAGACGAGTGACCAGAACACCACCGAAACCAGTTCGCAAGTGAGAAAAACGTCGTTGTCAACAAAGGGCAAAGCACCAGCACCACAAACGTCCAAACCGAACCCAGCTCAAACTCTTGTGATATTAGAAAATAAGGAAAAAAGCCCAACAAAAGCCCCTGAGAATAAAGAAATGAGCCCTGCAAAAGCTCAAGAGAATAAGGAAAAAAGCACAAAAGCCCTTGAGAAAATTGAGCAAGAAGACACTGACGAGGATTTCCTTCGCGCTCAACTTCTCATCCAACTCTCTCAGCGGAAAGGCGCTTCAACTCGCTCAGTGGAATTGAAGTCCAAGAGCGAACCTGTGATTCCCTCAATCAATGACAAGCTCATTAGTTTAAGCAAAATGCCGATTACTCCCTCGAAAATCCCCACCACTCTCCCTCGACCGTGGGTGAATGAAACAGACGGACCTTCCGAGTTGCACTCCACTCATTCAGAGCCAAATATCCAGACGAGGAAACCCTCACCAGAAAGGAACATCCCGGTAGTCAAGATCCAAATGAATTCAACCGCCAAGGCAGTGAGTCGCAAAGGAGTTAAGACACCCAAAGGAACCGTCCGAAAGTCCCAGTACAATTTAGTGAATAATGTTCCTAAACAATCGAGATCTTCTACTGTTCTTCTTAACAATGAGAATCCCCATCTTTCTGGCCAAGTAATCAAGAAGAATCCCTACTCCTTGAAAAGACTGTCCACGACTAGGCCTGGGGCGAACAAAGTCAATAAATTCACTTCGCTCAAAAGAACCATTACGAATAATCATAGTGTGGACATGCCCTTCCTTCGAATCACTGTTCCAAACAAGCAGGTCACTCCGATGATTATCAACGTTGGTCCGGATTCTGACAGCGACGACGAGAGTGAATGTTCTCCTTTACCGCAGAACTTTTCAAGGAGTCTTGATCAGCTTTTAAAGTTAGCGAGGGAATCCGCCAGTGGCATTGTTCCAAACAAGGAACCCGAGCCTTCTGAGGACACTGGGGCAAAACCAGCGGCATCTTGTTCAGAGAGTTTATTCTCTATGAAGCCAACGATCACAATGACGAATAAGGAACAAATCATTGAGGAAATGATTCTGGAAGAAATCCACGATGAAATCTCAATAGCTCAAATCGAAGAAGTAGAGGAAGAAACGACGGAAATTACGACCTCGATCACGCATGTCTTACCAGATGACACTTTTGAGAAAATCCTTGAGGAAGTGAACGAAGAAGCCAAAGGTCAAGATGGAGAAGCCAATGTGAGCGTCGATGAAGAATTGAGCATTGAGACAGAATTGGAAAATGAGTTGATTTCGATGGATGGAGAAGTGGAAGAAAATCAAATTGTGTCTTCGACTGTTCCTGAGGAAGAGGAATTTAAAAGTGATGAGGAGGAGGAAGTTGAGGAAGAATTGGATGTTGAGATTAACAGCGAAGAGGATGAGAATGGGGAAAAGGACTTGAAAGCGGAGAAAGCGAGGCAAGAATTGTTTTTGAGAGAAAGACTCTTGAAAGTAACGTTGCTTAAGAAGATGGAACAACTTGAGAATTCAAAGAATGAGCAACGAGACAAATTGGAACTTGTTAAGTTGGAGAAGGAAGTTAAAGATTCAAAGTAATATTTAAATTCCTAACTAAATATTTACAATTAATAAATGAATATAAATTATGATGGTTATAGTCCTTATAGTAAAGTTAAGAGAAAGTCTTGTGCTTATGTTTTTATATATTTTTAGTTGTGAGAGTTTATTTAATGGTTTTTATTTTTATTTTAAAGAATGGAGACAATTTCTCAACTTAACTTAGTTTTAAAGAAGATGTCAAAGATGTCGGATCGAAAGTTGAACGTCTCGAAACTCATTGAAGACCGTGATGCGTTGAAAAAGCAACTTGAAGCAGCCGAAGAGAAAGTTTCATTGGCCAAAACTTCGCTCAATGCCTTGGGTTTGGAAGTGAAGAAAGGGACGAAGGATGCATTAGATTTAAGGAAAAAGGCCCAAGAAAGACTCTCAGCTTGCTTAGCTCTTGGAAAGAAAGTTGAGGGGGCCAATTACAATTTCAAGGGAGGAGAGACAGAGAGGGAAATCACGAGTAAATTGAAGGAGATTCGAACCAACAATGAAATATTTTTTGACAATACGCGCAACTTGAAAAATGCCAAGGAGGAGAAGCTGAGATCCAAAGGATTGACCAATTACTTCAGGAAGGCCAAGCATGCTGAGGATCAATTTGCCATTCTCCTTCCGGACAAGCAGTACTTTGATGTTCTGGGAATTGCCATTGTGGAGAGGAGCGAGAAGAGGATTGAGTTTGAGCCATACGAGTCAATCTTGACTATGGGGAGGACTCGGTAACAGCCCAAGTTCAATTTTACAAAAGTATAAATGCGGATTTTTCATTTTGTTTTTAAGGGTTAGTTGGATTGACGCTCATCGACCGATCTGTTCCTTTGCCCTCCGAGGAATTTGCCTCTCGGACTCTTGTGACTTTCAGCATTTGAAGAGCTAATGAGGCTTATGATTGGTAAGTTGTTATCTCATTAATTTAACCAAAATACTCGGAAGACTCTTGGTAGAAGACAAATTCACCTTCGATATTTTTATATAAATTATATCTTCATAATTATGTAATTTAGTTTTTACTGCACGTTTGAATTGAATAAAGAACGATCAAAGAATTTAATCCTAATTGTGTTTTTATTTAATAATTTAGTTTTAAATAATCTTTATTATATATATTGCTTTCATAAAATAATAAAATATTCATACTTAAATTCAATCTTTAGATATATAATACTTATTTATTTTAATGACTTCATTATTCATTTATTATTGAATATATAATTTACTTTTTTTAAATATGAGTATTTAATAGTAACACAGAATAAAATTCATAATAAAATAAATACAATAAATAAACTAATGTTAAATGTTCTAGGAATATACAGGGTACATCATATTAAATGTCACACTTTCACATGTATTTCTTATGGGAATGATGACATTTAATACGATGGACCCTGTATTAACTTACCATTCAAATTTATTTAAAAAATCATTATATGATTTAATTACAAAATTATTAAAAGTTCCATCCAAAAATATTTTCATGCCATCCAAATAAAATGAAAATATGCTACTATTTATAAACTTTTTATTTAACATTCTAAAATATACAATAAAATTATTTTATTTTATAGTTTTGAGTGATAAATAAAACGAACGAGGTTAAGGTTTATCAATAGCAGCATAAAATCCAAGGAGCCTCCTGCCTCCTTGGATTACAGAAGTGAATCAATATAATGAAACCTTTGCTCACCTTAACGCCGTTCTTTTTATTTAGAACTCACCAAATAAAATAATACGAACGGCGTTAAAGTTTATGAATACCAGATTTTCAATTTATTTGCATGGTATATTTTGAGATGGGACTTTTAATAACTTTGGAATCAAATCATGGATAATACTTAAAACAAATTTGGATGGCCCGTTTAATACATGCCAATGCTTTATACTAAAGGTGAGGCAGGTATACCTAATAGGGCTATCAATAACTTGTGGGCGATGCCGTTCAATATTTTTATAGTCCTGATCTGGCTCCCAGCGACTACTATTTATTCGGTCCACTCAAACGTCATCTTAGAGGGAAAACACTTGTCGATGATGAAGAACTTCAAGAAGAAATCAAAGCCTAATTCTCTTCATAGGACAAACACTTCTATAGAAAGGGAATTCGCGATCTTAAAAGTAGTTGGGAAAATTGTCATAGGTTGAATGGGTAATATATTACTCGTGAATAAAGATCGACAATAGACTTAAGAAAATATAGAACGGCATCGCCCACAACTTATTGATAGCCCTATCATTTGCATTATTATCAAAAATTCATGAAAGATATGATACATGTAAATATTTTATGAATTGAATAAGTCTATTTTTATGCGAATGAAAAGACATTTGATCCAAGCAAAATTTTATTTAATAACATCTATTTAGGTGTGATACACACATTTTAATGCTCATTAGCCTACGCACATAAACGTCACAGGTCATCTGCACTCTCCCCTTTACCTTCTACTTTCGACCACGCAAGTTTCCATCTCAAAAACATTTTCTTTGTAACAAAGTATTTGCATGTCCAACGTATGCAACGATTATCAACTCCTTTCGATAAAATTCAAACTCTATATAATAATTGGAATATCTTTCCCTTCGCGTCTGAAACTTGGAAGATCGGAAGAAGGGAGGAAAGGTTGAAGAAACCCTTTTCTAGTATTTAGGAAATCTAGTCAGGTGGCTAAAACAATACCCAAGAGAAACACAATCAAGATCGGTCACTTTAATAATATAATCAATGACATTCTTTGAATCTTCAAGAGAATCCTCTCATTCAAATCATTACCCGTCTCTTAAACTCTTCATGATACAAACATAATAAAGGTAAATTAAACAGATATATATATAATAACTTTATAGAGAATCGTCCTTCCCTAGAGAACTCACATAGTGAAAACGGTACAAAGGAGTAAGAGAGAACAATGGAAAGATAATATTCAATACAAAACTAATTTTAATTATATTTACTAAAATACGTACATTTACAATAGCATATTCTTCATGACATATACTAATCACGAAATTCTTAAATAATAATTTCTCATTTAAGTTGCACCTCTTGCAATGTTTGAATATGAGGGGTTCTCATTTTAAAACAAGAGAACTACCTATAAATATTGGCTTCTTGTATGTAATAATATAATATATATTTAATTTGTGAAAGAGTTTTACACTTTTACATAAATAGAAATAAATAATTGCACACGATGAACTGTGCCAATAAGATCATGTAGAATTATATTAGCACTTACTAAAAATTACAATTAGACATGTAAATTTTACATTTAAGTATGTAATAGCGATACACGATAGTTGTATAATCTTATGCGCTAACATGTCCACAGTGAAACTCCAATAAGAATTCTTAATTAGAGTGTATATAGAGGAATCACTATTTTAATTGTATAATTCTATGAGATATCGAACAACCGACCGACTCTTTTAATATAACATACCCGATTTCACGCAATGTAATCCGAATTTCACTCTCTTCAAAGTATTTGTCATATATGGATAAAAAAAACTTGATTTTACTATAATATAATAGAAAACAGTAATTTTCCACTCTAATGCGTTTTTAATTAAACGCGATTTAATAATTGAAACGAATTTCTCTCGAATATTCATAATTTTAAAATTGTGCCAATTGATTATATACCTTCGAGAAAGATCTAATACAATACAAGCGTTAGCATATTATATTTTAGGTGACTTTCTTTGGTGCGATTTGCACAAATCTTTACTGTGTAATATTCTCTGAAATCTCTGTTAAAAAGCTTCTAAATGCGAACTGACTTAAACTATTTAAAAATTATAGAGTGATCGCCATTTTATGAAATTCTTGGGATGATATTGGTATACTTGCTTACTTAAGTGTCCAACTTTTTTATAAGTACCTACGTCTCATATTTGTTAAAGTTAGTTAAAGTACATTAGTTATTAATTATTAATTTACATTCCTCTCACTCACAACAGAGTTATTTAGCTAATCAATGTTTTCTAAATTCAAGTAATCGCGAACCAGTCTAAAGTATATAAATGTTCTTTAAAATGAGAATCAACTTTGGAATAAGCTATATCTTCTACTATACTATCGTAAATATTTATATGAATTTTTGGAACGCTACCCATCTAATATAATAGCTTGATTAAATTATTAATTATATAGGCATATCATCGTATATTATATATAAGTTCAGATTAACACATTTCATGAACTTCACTCTCATACTAATTGCAAGTTCTGCTCAGCCCATATCCATAAGATGATGGAGACTTCATTAAATTAGCTTATCAATTAAGTAAGTATATTTAAGTAATTTATTTTCTTACCAGCTACGCACATATTTAAGATTTTTTGGTTCAAAGATATTTATGTAATTAAATGAATCTGTCGGTGAGAGACAATTAATGATCTTTCTCATTTATGTTTAGGTCGTAATTTAATATTTTAAATAGTGCATTTTAAGGTTACTTTTATTCGTATAATTTCTATGCTTAAAGTGCTTTGCAAATTGCATTGCTTTATTTAAATGGCAATTAAGTGCCTTATGATATATATATTTTATACTTTAGGTATAGGTAATTACTCCTAAAGATCCTTTTTGCATTCATATACAATGCTTAATTTCTTAAGCAAGCATTAGGAATTAGATATACCAAGACTCATTCATTCTTCGAATATATTACAGTATTAG
Organism: Neelides sp. FZ-2019; assembly: GCA_009869795.1. Classification (NCBI taxonomy): domain Eukaryota; kingdom Metazoa; phylum Arthropoda; class Collembola; order Neelipleona; family Neelidae; genus Neelides; species Neelides sp. FZ-2019. The sequence goes on along the minus strand of VJMY01000341.1, from coordinate 63,630 downwards.
TTTAACAACATTAAAGTGATTAAAGTGCGTGTTACCGATTATCCCTATTAAGACTTAGGTGTACAACTAGATTAGATAAGGTTTAGTGTGTTTAACCCTTATTTATTAAATTTTCATCTTTTTTTGCTTTATGTAACTGTTCAATTTATACAATTTTAAGATTTTACTTATCCTACGCTCATGAATGAGTTCTTGCATTCTATATTGGTAAACTGAAGGATTTCTACGATCTCATTCAACCACGAACAAATCGCACATTAAAGAGTTTTCCATCAATGAAGAATCCTAAACTTAATTTAGTAGCAACGACGATTTCTCCTGACTTTCTTTCCAATAAGGTACATTTCTAAACGGACAACACCATCGAGCCGTGAAAGAAAAGAAAAGAGTTTTCTATATGATTCTCAATTTAAATAGAACATTTCACATCCACTAATTCGCAGCCTCTCACTCTTAACACATTAACTCATTTACTATTTAATATGGAGGAATATACATTTTGCTTTGTTAACTATTTACTTACTTTGCCCACCTATTGAAATTCTTCATTGTACGTACAAGCTTGGCAATAGAATTCAAGTTGTGATTATTATTATGTAATCTATGTATTTATAAGAGACTTTGTTATTTTAACCCTAAATTACCTTATATTAATGTTTAACTAAGCTAGCTTAATTATAGTACTTAAATATTACACTTATATTATGAAGTAGTAGAATATAATTTAAGAATATAATGAATCTAACTACAAAAAATTCATATTTATGAAAATGTTATATGTTTAAACTATCTTTGGTTGGAAAGAAAATATTAAAGGATTATAAATTATTTGATTCCCACATTTCAAATTATCATTAATACAGGGTCGTCAAAATCATCTTTCCGCTTTTCTGAATTTCTAAAGTGTGAATTAAGAGAGTGAAATTTAGCAAGGTGGAAAGAAGATATTGACGACCCTATAAATAGTAGCAAGTCAAATGCTTCTTTTACTCTACTTACGGATACCATTAAAAATTAGCTCTCGTTTAATTGGTTTTTCTCAAAATTAAAATGGTGAATCAACGATATATTTATGAACACAAAATTCAATGAATCTGTTTAAGGTATCATACAAGAATTATAATTCTGTTGGGAAAGTCTTTGCGAATCAATCGAGATTGCCATATTACGACTCATGATGTAGTAAAACTAATTAATTAACTTCAAACTACTAATGTACTATAAGTTAATCATCAAGTTTTCTTATGTTATAGATCCTATTGTACGAGATTTATCTTATTTAGCGAGTAATTATAAGTAGTATTTAGTTTAACAAGTACGTTACGAGGTTGCTACTTTAGCGCCTCATCTTATAGTAACGACAATTACGAGCAAAAGTATCCTATGTATAATCGATTACTTCCTCTCAATGTTTCCAAACATGTGAGTGAATTCTCTACAAGTGGCTGACACCTTTAATGGAGTGCTTAAATTAAAAACGAAACATGAGAACGATTAGTTTAATAATTGGAACACGAAAATGGAGATTATAAAGATTAATAGTATGAAGATTAGAAATAAAACTATCCATATAAAGAAGTGGCTATTAGATATAAATGACAGGAAACAGTAATTAGTAATTAGCATCCAAACTGTTTTTAGACTTCAATTTAAATATATAAAATTAATACACAATTAATTATAATTATAATAATAACTAATTAATAATTGTCACACACTCGTTCGTCAGCTATCTTGCTTTCTCGACTCCTTACGGAGATTTAATCCTTTCTCAAATAAATTTGACTCTCAAATGGTCTTTTAAAAATAAATATTTATAAGAATCTGCTCATTAAATAAACCACTTTTTTTGTTATTTTTACCAATATTTCTAACAATTAAAGAGAAAGGAACTCAAATGGAGCAACGGAAGGAACAAAGGCTAAAACTTCCATTGCCCGCATTTACTGTTGCTGAATGAGGAGTTGTTCTAGTTCATCAGCAGATCTGAGAAGAAACGCTGCAGACTCCCGGTATCCTGTAATTAGAGATCTCACAGTGGCCATCTCCGTCGCGTTCAGCTTGTGAGCGAGGAGCGGCTTCGTCTTCATGCTCAAATCCGTGGGCACAGCATCTAGAAATTTCAGGGATTTTATTATTCAAAATTCTGAATTGGGTGAAAGTATTTAAGTGATGAACCCTTAGGTCGAAGTAATTCAAGGGAAGTGGGGTTATTAGTGGAATCTTCTTCTTTCCCAGTTTCGCCTCGCCCTCCGTTATTATTCTCCTCCGACACGAGGGCCATGTCGAGGTGAGGTAATAATGAAATATAGAGGAGGACAATGAGAAAGGAGGAAGTGTTTAATTAAAAACCCACGAAGGAACTCTGTGCGAAGGAAAATATTATTCCAGACTGACTCGCTCGGGATCGATCCGATTCACTCAAAAGCCCAACCTCCGGGCCAGGGATAGGAAAAGTGGAGTCCGGGATCTCCAGATGGAGACGGGAGCTGTGGAGGGAAGAAACCGGGAGAAAAGAAGTAGAGTGAATTACCATTCTGGAGCGGGAGCGGAGACGCATTAAGAGGCGGAAAGGTGGTCGTTGGGGCCGGTGGCGGAACGGCCGCCGGGGGAAAAAGTCCCGGGAAAGGCCCCGGTCGTTGGAAAGGCTGCCCAAAGTTCGGTCGATACATCGACATGCTAGAGACGACTCCATTCCCATTCAGTGCCCTGTGGGGGTGTCCCAAATCAAAATGAAGGAAATTACTCACTCCGCCGTGCCCCCTCGGGCTCAATCAGCCCCTTTCACCCCATAGAGACATTTTGGCCTCGATTGGAAAATTACCGGTAGTCCAAGAGCGGATTATTCACGAGGCTCTTGGCCTGCTCTGCACTCAGGCTCAAAGATCCATTTCCAGTGCTTGACGTGACGAGGAGATCCGCGGAGGCCCCGCTGGTCACAAGACCCGCCAGGGTGGCAGAGTTCCCCTTCTCTTTGCTGCTGCTGCTGGCGTTGCTCCCCTCGCGTTTCTCTGGGCTCGAGTTTGCAGACGAGGAGTTGGAATGCCCGTGACGGTCGTGCCCGTTACTCTCCGCCTGCCAACGACCGAATTTTATTACTGGGGCTAAGGAGGAGGGAAAGTAATTACGGATGGGTTTGGGTGAGGCTGGCTAACTGGATCCAACCCCATTCTCATCCTCTTCGCATTCTGACTCTCGTTTTCGCAGGCCTGAGCGAGAATTTGTTCCGCTTGGACCGAAGTGAGATGTGCTGGAGTTGGCCGAGACTAAAATTTAATTTAAATAATTATTTGGAGCATTTCTCTACATACCTTTAACATTATCTTATGCAATAAATGTTTATCAACGAAGGATAATAATCTATTAACAATTAGAACAATTTCTGATATAAGAAGTCTTTGCTCTCTAGTGTGTATCTACATAGGGAGTCTTTGCTTTCAAGAAGACAAATTGAGGAGGAATCTGAAGACGAGCTCAATACATTAAGGATGGATCGTGTCAATTACGTTGTGTATAAGTTACAGAGTTCATCATGCTAATCATCTCATAATTTATCTCCCATTTCACGAAGTAATTCAGGTTTCCATAATTAGGGGGAAGAGAAAGTATCAAGTTATCAAGTTTGGGTCGGGTTGTTCCTCCTGGTGGGAATACTCTGGCAGGGTATAATAATTTCGAGAGAAAGTAGCGAAGAGGAAGTGTCCCGTGGACTCGGAGAGTTGTACTTCAATGCGACTCCACGTTCTCCGCCCACCTCCTCGCATTTCCCACAAACCCCGACCTTTAAAGGCTGAGAGAGAGAGAAAATCCCTTCCTTCCTCTCTTAATGACCCGAGTTTCCTCGAGGAGGTTCGTGAGGGGGGAAGAGAATAATCCGAGGTTTATGGGGGCAGAGGAGGTAGCGGTTATTGCTCCCCCGTACATATTGCAACTTGATCCTCCTCAAGAGTCATAAAGTGATAATAGGAGGAGGCCTGGTGAGGAGACTTCATTCTATTAACTCACATTTTCATGTGCTGGAGAGATAAGGAGACTCCGCCAAGGAGAGATAATGGATATGTTTTTATTAGCACGCCGTTTCTCATTCGCCCTCTTTTATTCCACTTCATTCCTTTCCAAGACTCTTCACCTTAATTCCCAATCCCTCCATATATGGGACCAGAGAGGGATTGAGGCTCCACACGGGTCTTCACAGTGGGCTTCACTCACCCTTCATAAATATGTCACACTTGTCGTTTACGCTCCAAAATGACCATTGGATTTGAAATTTTGGCCCAAATTGACTTAATATCCTAATGTGTTTCAAGGCGAGAAAAGTTTATACGCTTTTCTTCACAGCACACAAAAACCTTGAGTTCTTCTAATATTATTAGTTTGACAAGTTTGCAAAATAGTCTGATTGAGAGAAAACTTGTTTATTTAATGAATGAAAATGGCACTAGTAAAATTTGAAATCGGCCGTAAGGCAATTATTGCTCCTTAAGGAAGTCATACGTATAAATTATAGAGAAATGAACCATCAAGTTGATGAGTTAATGAGCGAGTGAAGCATTTATCCACGGTTGGTGCACCAATATGACCCACAAGTCATATTAATGGCCTAATACCCATTTAGCCTATGATTGAGAATACGAGTTTTCCCCATTCAAGTTTGAGGAGGGTTGGGCAAGGAAAAGTAGGGGAGAAAACTTCAAAGCCTTGCTGATTGCCCTCCAGTGTTATGAAATTACATCGACCTCCACCTTGGGTAAAAGTGATCAATTGAATGAGTTGTTCAAGGGTTCTTCATTCCATTACACGAAACTCTCCAATTCCTACGTTACTTCCTCTCACTTCCTCTCATGAATGAAGATGTAAGAGGAAAAGACCTTTGATTTATTATTTCTTTTCTTACCATGACCTTCCTCAACTCTATAGATGTTTACATTTTATACATCCAGCTTCTCTTTAAGAAAGAAGACTTTTCTAAGATGCACAGATAGAAGATGGTAGTGTGTGTGTGTGTGTGTGTGTGTGTGTGTGTGTCTTTAAGGCTATATCCTTAGTTCTTTCATTCTCCTTTTACTATGAGTATGCATGAGAGGGTCTTGTAAATAATTTAAGAGGAAAAAACGGCTGAATCAACAGTTGAATCTCTGAGCAATTCCCAAACTTTTATCTCTTCACTCATTGGGGAGAAAATTAAAATCCCATCATCATCTCCTCAACGTCCTTCATGAGAGGGATTTACTTCACCTATCCGATAAGCTCGCTAGAACCGTTTGGACAATTAACCAATTATGCAATCCTTATTGCATTATGTTCGGGACACCCCATCGTTTTCCTATTCCTATATATAGTAGCCAAGCAAACTAGGAGAATAGACAAGAATATATATTGTATACATAGCGTTGTATATAGTGTAGTAAATCTTCTCAACGGCCCATATCTCTCTAGATAAATTAGGTGGGAAGAGTCAGGGAGTTTATACGGCCGCAGAAGGATTCAAATGGGGATCCCCTGAGGGACACGGGAGGGAGAGAATCCGTCTTATGGAAAGTCTCGAATATTTCACCGCCATCCTCTCCCCTACTCCATTTCTCTTATACCGGATGCACGATTCTGTCCCTACAAATCACATCATTGATCCTTTCTTTCCTCTATACAAGAACTTACTTTCTTTCCCTCAGCCCTTTCTAACCTACTTCTCTGCTTTTTATTAACTACGTTCTTCTTCTTGTGTATGACCCACACAGGATGTTTAAGTCCTCCCTTTTAAAATGATTAAGTTAATAATTAAATTATAGAAGCCGATATACATCTCTTCCTCCGTATTGAGTGAAGGACTATAAAATGAAAATGGTCTCAGAGGCGCGACCGAGAAACGACCCAGAGTGGGTGTGTTTATTATGAGAATTGTATAGGTTCGGTTAAGGAGCCCCGTGAGATTTTTTATTCACCGGAGAAGGACTCTAATGGAAATATATACCTTGGAAAGGAGAGAGCAGTAGATACATTATCGTGGGAGCGAGTCTTGGTATACCTAATAAGGTTTATAGGAACCTTCCAAACACAATCAGTCCCACTTCCGCAAGATCCATTTCTGTCCTCCTAATGGAGGTTCGGAGGATCCAGCCCGGGCCTATATACTATGTATGAATGTCCTATGCGAGGCGACGAAGGGGCTCATGTAATAGAATTCTCCCTCTCGAACGTCGCTCTCTTGTGCCCTTAATAAGACAGACAGTAGAGGAGTCGTAGCCGTAATTCCGTAACTTTCTCTTCTGCATAATGCATGGAGGGAGCCAAGGGGGTATATCGGAGAGGATAATTATAAGAGAGGAATAAGGTGAGTCGCTCTTACGCTTTCCCATCCATTAGTGTCCCGAGAGCGCTTGTTTCTGCGGCAGGATTTGAGATAAGTTCGGATCCTTTTACGAGCCCGCTCGGCGAATTCTGGGAACTGGCGAGTGCAAGAGTCGATAATGGCTTGGATTTTCTCCTTCGGTTGCTTCGAGATGGGGACCATACGGTCCAAGTTCTCGTCCACGAACAGCCGAACGAACATCTAACCCCCAAGAAAAGACGTACATTATTATACTATGAGGATACATTGAAGGCTGGACGGTCGCGTATAAACTATGCAGACGTATCACATAACATGATGAGCCTTTCGTTAGCACTCACGGAACAGCCCCAGAAGCCTTGAACATTTCGCAAATCGAGAAAAGCCATCCCACCGTGCTCATGCCCCTATAGAACCTCGTAAATGACAAGATGCTCTTTGAACCCTACAGCGGAAATGAGGCGTAGGAGTAAATAAGGTATAAAAGGAGGGCCGAGGAAGAGAGGGAAATAATCAAAAGAGGATATGATTGGAAAGCGAGCCTCGCATGTGAAAGGGCAATGAAGGCGGGGTCCTCCTGAGGAAAATGACTAGATTGTGAAGAGAGGGTTCCGGGACGAGTCTGAGGAGGGAGTAATTGAACCCCATGAATCAATTGATGCTTCGCGGGAAGGGCGGCGGCGGGAACCTTCATTTCTTCCTCTGAAGAATCTCTCCCGGATCCGCCCCAAGGACCTACCCAAGCTCTCCTAACTAAATAATGGAAGGAGTGAAGGATCCTCCTTCATCCTCAGACTTCTCCGGATCCTGGAATCCAAATATCCGAGAGAGGGAAAAAAGCCGAGAGCGGTGGTGAGGGAATGAAGAGCTTCTTTCACGTCTATCTATATTATATCCTTATCTCATACATCCAAGCTTACTATATGATAGATATTTCCTCGTCTCATACGGAGTCCGGGTATATGAGCCACCAAGCACATTTCATATATGACTTACATATGGCTTGAGTGTAAAAAGGATTTTATATTTATTTCATGGCCTATACATAGAGAGGAGTAACTGTCAGTATGGAATAAAAGGCGAGGATGTACGGACCGCATATGACATCACCTGAGCCGGAGATTTTGAGAGTGAGTAGTGGCTCTCAGTCCTTCAGCTCTCTCACTCGCATTCCGTTGAAATTTGATCAGGAGGCGGAGGTTTGAATTACCCGCCTTGTTTGCTCACCTCGCACATCCCATGTGTGTACATGGAGAGAGATATGAATCCAGGGGAATCAAATGCAAATTCTAGGCTTGGGTCATCCACCAGGGCACTCGGATTCACCGAGGAGGATGTAGAACTCAATAATTAATTACGCCAAGTGCTCTCTACTTTCCTCCTTCAACTCGGCTTTCATTTTACCAGACTCAGGCTCATCTGAATGCCTCGAGGAGGCACTTTCTCCAACTTTCTCATTAGAATGTACAAATAAAGATCATTTCCCTTCCTTTTCACACTCTTATCTTAGCCATAATGATTTTTCAATGTGAACTAAATAATATAAACTTCATATGAAGCTCAGTGCTGCATTGTATAACTACTCAAACGCATTTTATTTATTGCAAATTTAAAAATAAGTATGTAAGCATTGTTATTTTTTTCAAAATTAAGCTTTGAATGGAATTTAAGATTTTGAAGGAAGCTTTTACATATATAAGCATATAAAAATGAGATAAAAACATACGTTAAATGCCTTGAGTCGTTCTGGATCATGTGGCTGGTCAATTTTTTCATCGTCATCCTCGTCTTCATCTTCATCTTTGGCTCCATTTGAGGACGTTTCGTCCTGGCGATCTTCATGGTTTCCTACACTAGACCGTTCACCCATCGATAATGGACTCTGTTAGTGAAACAAAAAAATATTCAACAAATGCACTTTTAATATAAAAACAAGTTTTCTACATAATACAGCAATTTATAATAAAAATTGAGCTTACAGATTGTTCCCGAAAGTCGTGCTTTCCGTTTGAATAAATGTTATTGTTGGTGTGTGAATGATGCTCCTTCTTAATCCCAATAGGATGGTATCCGAGCCATTCGACAGGAGCCGGAATATGCTCCGAACTATCCACTTTTGGTTCCTTATTAGATCTCGGTCCTGACCCTCCTACTGTAAAACATAAAATCCATGATAGGAAATAAAGAACAATCACAGCCTTTCCAGTACCTATATACTCTCCACATTGTGAGTTTGGGTGAAATGTGGAATGCATCGCCATAGGTTGGAGATAGCAAAAGAAAAGGGGATCAAAATTTTCGTCCTGACTTCATAAGTTGGAGGGTGAAGGGAAGCTGCTGGAGGGTGAATCATACATAATGCATGAGTGACCAAACCAGACCGCGGTTTCCCCCGGCCTGCCTCTCAACGACGGAGGAGGAGACGAATATTAATGTGTATAAGGTCTAGTCATTCCAGAGGAGCACCAGGCCAAGAGCCCTTCTTTCACCATCTACTATTATTCCTCAATCGAGATAATTAGAGAGCCCCTGCGCCTTCCGCTCCTCTTTAATGCTCCACTAATGACATCCACCTATTTTAGCTCCAGGGCCATCAGCGAAGCCTCAGAGGACAAGGGTGACTCAAGTAATCATAAACCCCCGAGGGAACTACGTACAAACATCTTCAATTCCAGCAAGGGAACTTTCTCCAAATGAATAAATTGAGCTAAAGCGATTATATAACATCTCTGAGATTTTATCTTTATCTTCATTCATAGATCTCATCCTAGTGATTCATGAATGAAAGCGGTTTGGGATCTGTAGTATATACATAGATAAAGGAAACATTTTCGGTTCTCCTCTTTACCCTCATTAGTCTTTCCCTTTCGTTCCGATCTTCACACTCAATTGCTTTTATATATTCATAGATAAAAACAGTCTGGCACCCAAGATTTTACAACTTAAAGACTCCCAATTTAAACCTTTGTGTTCTTTAATATAAGCTCCCAGAGTTTGAAAGTAAATAAATACCTTTTATATGGTCATTCTCCTCGTCCATCGATCCAAGATCGCTCATGAGAGTGTCCTGAAATAAACAAATAAAACGAGTCGTTTAATACATATTAGACATTGGACAAAGAAGCAGGTTTGGTCGTCTGAACATTCATAATGTGAGGAGAAGAGGGATGCCATATGAGTCCGTCGTCGGTACTTCACCCGTCTCGTTAGACCCTATCTAAATATAGAGAGTGTCGAGTCCCAGTCGCCAGACCTTGATTTCCTACGAATTAATTGGCTCAGATCCACGGGCGAAGAGGTTAATGAGCCAAACCGGAGGATCCCAGATAAGATGAATGGAGCAAAGGGGGCCGAACTGAAATATCTTTCCTTTCTCCCCCCTCTTCCACTACCACTAATGGGACATTTCACTCTGAAGAGAGGGGAGTCGGCAGAGGCAAGTGTTTATCAAAGGAATTCCTAACACTCATTACAGGAAGGTTCCCCTCCCCGAGTCCCACAATTATTTCTTAATCCCTCCGCCCTTGTAAAAATCATCGTAGATATAACTTACGCTCAAGATCCCATTACGCCACTGTGGATCTAATAACTCACCCCCTCACTTCTTTCATTTTTCTCTTTATGAGACAGAAGCTAAGGAATCGTAATTTAATGAGTAAGCGAGAAAAAGTCCTTTCTAGATTATCCACTGGCTAACGGCTCACAATAACCCATGAACCTCTCAAATAATGACAATTGTGCTAAAGTGCCCCTGATAATTCAATACCTATTCACATTGATAAATTCCTCCAGACAAGTTGAGAATACATTGAGTTGGGAACTCGAAAATGAGATATAATGCAGGCTAGCAAAGAATCTCCTTTATCAGTGGAGGCTCTAATGATGGGCTTTTCTATTCAGTCTTGGGCGTATATCTTAATCCCTTGCATTAGCATTTCCGTGGATGTGTCAACGGAGGAGCTCCAATGGTTCCCATTCGGAATGAGTGGGGAGGATGGTAATGGGCCTCGTGGCCCTCTTGCTCACTTTTATCTTCTCCTTCGTCCTTCATGAGTAGCTCACCACGTTGGTAAAGTAGCTCACGAGTGTATTATTCTACGTCTCTTCTCCCTATTCACTTTTATGTATCGCGAAAGACCCGAGACACACATACTTGTGTGCTTATGCATTTGAAAGTATGAAGAGCCATGATAGAGCTGGATCGTCTTGGAGTGTTGGTAAGTCAGACTTCCCAGGTCGAGCCAGCAACGTAATCATGTAAGAGAGTTGAAAAAAATGCAGATCCAATTCCTGAATACTGCTGATGATGCGGGGAGGACAATGAGGGTTAGGCGGAAGAGAAAGGCGTGGCAAAACTCTTCTACACGTATCGCTATCACACCATTAAGCGTCCTTCGATCCATCCCCCCTTATAAAGTAATACTGGCGGATCCCGGGGTGAAAGCTTCCATCTCATACCACTTATAATGGGCTCGAGGGAATGTGTGAGAGAGGAGCGAGACAATGGATTGAATTATCAATAGGAACTTGGGGAAGCCCTGAGTGACCACCATAACTCCCTTCTTTTACGGCTCATCTTTTTCCTTCTTTAAATATCTCCTTCACCTTCATTCTCATCGAAGTTGAAGGAGTTTGGTAAGGGATCACATGCAAATGATAGGAAACTCGTACAACAACCGCGAGTTTTCCTTCATACATTGAAGTTGACTTCTACGAAGGAAATTGTGAATTCAGGTCCATGCTCATCTCGAAGCCTCTTCTTAGTTTCCCCCTTGTTCCTTGAAGGAATTCTATTAGGACTTGGCGTTCCCAAGTTCTGAGCCGCGTTCTTATTTGTGGAATATGAGTTCATTATCTTTAGTGGTGCATCGGGAGGGTAAAGTTGCAGCTGGGGTGTGTGTTCTCGTATGCGAGTCGCCTTCTCCGTGGATGACACGGGAGGCAGATGGGTAGGGAAGTGACCATACTGAAAGGAATGCCTCCCCCGTTCTCTTATCTACTCCTATGGATTATGCTACATGATGATTTGAAATGGAACGTGGAGGCTCCCCTCTCTTCACAATAATTGTGTTCATGCATGGAAGACCCCAATTTACCGGATGGAGGAGAGTGGCAGTGGAGAGACCCAGATCCTCCGTCTAGTCGCTCCCACTCGAATGTAAGTTCGCTAATTTGGGCTCGAGAGAAGCCTCTGGCCACCTTCTCCGGCGATTATGATAATGTGGGCTCTACTCCTACCTCGCCTCGCCTCTCCATTAGGGCCCCATTGAGGAAGATTACCGCAGAGTCCCTTTGCCCATATATCAAAGGAACTCATTAGGAGCTTGGTGTGGCTCAGAGAGCCCATCCATCCGATACTCGCAGCCTTCTTTAGACAAATTGATCCCCCCAGACGTCTCCCCCTCCTCCGCCCTCTGTCAACAGACTGCTCTGGCATTAATTAAGGCTCCGGGTGAAACCGATGATTCGAGCTGGTCACAGGCAAATGACCCGTTGCTCTCCTCTTGAGTCAATACTCCACGTGCTTCCACATCAATGCAGTGGAGAGTATTTACATACGCGAGGAGATGAGCGAGGTTCGGAACGAGTGTGGAGGAGCCCTTGGATTCCAGGAGTTCCGAACCGAGGGGGAATTCATTTGTTGGGAAAGGGAGGGTCGATTGGCCTCATGCCAGTGAGCTTGAAGGGAGAGAATATAAGGAAGATCCCCATTTCGGAGAGGGAGCTCAGCTCACGTCTGAGGGAAAAAATCCGGAGGAAGCTCTTACGGGTAGACTCATTTTTCCTGACGGAGAATAGGATGGGAAGAACCACACCCTCGGAGAACCCCGGGTCGCAGGCATCAGTATGGATGGGCTCGTTAGGGACGGTCTACACCTATCCTTAATCCTTCGCCGCATAGAAGGAGTAGCCACCGAGGTCCCGGAAAATGGGATCTGGAGAGCCCTGGCCCCATCGATTCTCTTATCATCGGCAAATGATACCAATCTAACATGAGGAGCCGCCCCTAATCCACACACACACACACACACACACACTTCGGGAAGGACAAAACCCTCCCGCCCACGTACCCCTCCAAAAGGTCATTTTCTACTTGGTCAAATACAATTTCTCATCCATATGAATCCATGAGAATAGACCCAAGTCTTCAGTGCACACAAGCTGATGTGTAATGTGTAATCTACATCCGAGGAGACGAGTTTACTAAAATGCGATAAGAGCGTATATTTAAAAAATTGAAGTCCTGTTTTTTGTGTCCCAGTCCTTAGATGAATAAAATATCAGAGGTAGTAGGGGCTGTCCTGAGGGATGCCTGACACTTTGACACAAGGAAGGATCCAGGGAATCCCCCCGTATCTGAGTGAGCCAAAAAGTTTTACGACGGCTCCGACCGCCACCGAAGGCGGACCATTATAGATCCTTCGAAGATGTCTCATGGGCAGAGTAGGGCGGCTGCTGGTGGGAGCGGAAACGAGGACGGAGAGAAAAAAGGGAGGTCGTAGAGGGAGGCGAGATGAGGGAAGCTCTATACGTCCTTATCTCCCTCATTATAGGGGCTCGGAGGGCAGATAGAGGTGACAGCCACCGCGCCTCTCAATCCCCGAACCTCCACTCCCTATTCAAATCTATTACTCTTATGGCAGAGGAGTATTGACAAGAGGCTCCTCTTTCCCGAGATTCCCGGAAATCCCATCTCCTCTGCTACATGGCCACTGAGCCATCTCCGCTTCCCATCAAAGGGGTTCCTAGGATCCGCATGGACGCGGCGAGGAACCTCAATGCCAACACAAGAGACAAATGTACGTTCTCAGCCATTCGCTTCTATAGGTCTAGACCACAAAGGAGCTCTTTCCTCCTTTGGAAGTAGTAGGAGGCATGTGAAGCAATATAGTAGGGATGTTCGTTATAAGACTCTCGCCCACCTTCCTCCCTAATCACTCCAAATCCTCACCACCACGCAGAGGCCGAGAGGCTCCCAATTACGGAGCCCCGCTCGCCCAAAATCCTATCGAGCCACAATCCACGGCACCTCCATACATTATCCCGAGCCGAAGGGGGGAGAGAGTGCGAGGGAATTATTGTTCCTTCGCCGCGATCCTGCCACAGCCGCCTGCTCTCATCACAGCCCCGTTCCACGTATAAATATCGGCGTCTCTCAAGAATGGGAACTCCCAACGATCCATTTGCCAGCCTTGCAATTTTTACGTACTAGCTGAGAGAGCACGTAGCGAGGCGAGTGTTCTCTGCTAGACCCCCTTCACTCCACTCCACGGCCCATCAATCCATCCAGCCAAGCTCCTCAGCTCCAAGAACCTCTAAGAGAGAAACGAGTAATCGTCTGGCCTTAACGAACAGACCTGCCTATACCACTCTGCTTTACATTCCTCTAGGGAGGAGATATGAGATTGTGAGTCTGGTAGGAGGTGTCGCGGCCTCCTGCCACATGTGAACCACTTTTTTCTCTCAGGTGGATTCCTGAAGGCGGCGAGCAGGGAGCGGGCGTCGCTTGGAGACCTACACTTCCAAACTGCGTGGGTTGCTAACCAAACCCACGGTCGTAATGAGGAGAGAGGAAGTGGGCCGAGAGTAAGGAGAGAGCCCCGAAATGAGATCCTACTCACGAAGATGAGTCCCCTCGAATTAGCCGCAGCGGAGGCCGGCGAAAGGAGATTGGGAAGTTATCGCTCCCACAATCACTCAGGGCCTCCGACTCGCTCCAGCCCCATATTATTACGCTCCTAACTCCGAGGATCCAATTATGAGAGAAACCCTCTTCTTCCATGACTCCACAGTTTCACCCGGACTCTGCGGCGGCAGGGCTCATTCAAATCTTGAACCATTCAATAGGGAAAATGGAGTAGAGTACTATAAAGGCCAGGCCTACCCCTTATAATCATTTCCTTCCGCTTGACCGAACTGCCAATTTTGAACCTACACCTCCAACCTCCTTTCATATCCCTTCGTCCAAATTGCAAATTCCCGAGACCCAACGGAGATGAGTCATGTGGGAAGAGATGTTGTTCTAGAAAAGTACCTCAGCCGAGTACATCTAAACGGCTCTTCCCTCTCCTTCTCTTTCAAGTGTCAAAAGCACTGCTCTCATCGTCGAACCTGCATAGGAGAGTTTGAGATAACCACGTTGAGTTTATACTGGCAAACACATGAAGTATATATATCCCTCCTGGGTTCTTTAACAATAGGAGGTCTGGAGGAGCTGCTCGCTAACACTCCCCTGCCTCCTTGCATTAAATTACTTCCCAGCCGCCCAAATTATGAGGCTTCTTCTCTGCTCCTACCTCGCTCGCTACCTCCCATTTACAACATGCGAATTTCCTCTTTTCTCTCACACACCACCTCGCATACATTTTATACCTTGCTATGGTAGAGGAAACAAGCTAGTCCCATTATCTTCCACGGCCCCTTTAGGTCCGAAAGACACTTCGGATTCACTCCGTGGCTCCGGATTTATTTTGGTGGATTTTTGGTCTTGGGAGTTTGGGTGGGGCTGAAAGGCCCTCCATGAGCCTGTCAAAGGGGAAATGGAGACCAACGAGAGAGGAACCGGGAGCCAGGAGTGGAATAAGGACGGAGGAGACAAACACACACACATAAAGATTTGCCTCCCTCATCTGGATGGGATGGGGGCCGCGGAATCTCCTGTCAGACCCTGCCTCTCTACTAATACTCGGCTCTCGTGTCTGGGGAAAGCTCCACTTTCTCCCTCTTATATATATTCCTCCGAACATCCTCTGTGTAAGTATACCTTACCCTCACTCCTCACTGCCTCAGCGGGCAGCCACCGGGCATTTTAGTCTCTATAGCCTCAATGGATAGGTCTTTTCGGGGAGATAGGCTTTTTAGACTCCGCCATCCATTACCTCCGCCACCACCTTCCTCCCTCAACGGCCGCTAATAACGGGGGAATGCTAATCACATTTTCCTCCCCAATTCATTCCAAAGAATCCCTCCCACAAATGATGTCAAGTCGTTTCGCTCGTTCTCTCCAATCCACCCATGTTGAGAGAACATGTATATGCGAATGTGTGCTCCTACTGTATGATTTGGCCCAAATGAGCCTTGAAGGATTAACTGAATAAATGACAAAAAATTTGTGTGTTGCACAATGCACAGACCAAAAGCTTTCACATCACATATAGGCCCTGGCGGGTGTCAAGTAAAAATAAAGCATGTATATTCGTTTGTTCAATTGAGAAATTCGCAAGTATGGTTTTACCCCCTCGGAAAAAATGATTTGCGTTGTAGGAGGAATAAGTGGATGGCCGTCATTATATGAGGAGCCGCTCTCATGAGCTCACGGCCTCTTCTCAGAAGATGATGATGATGAAGCAGAGAGCCAGAGAGAGATTCCATTCCACCGACGGCTACTACTGGTGGTGATCAAGGAGGTTCTCCCTCTCACTCCAAACCTCGTCTCTAATTCTAATCTCTTCCTATAGCGACGACGAGGTTGCCCCCACTAATGTCTCCGCGACGGAGATTGAGTTGGAGCCGTAATGCCTCTCCTTGATAACGGATCCGCCCCAAGTTTGCGGAGAGGGCCTCGTGATAACAATGGGAGCTCTTATCTCGACCCGAGAATTTGCAGTTGGTGCCCTTAAAATATTTACGTGGGCACTCCATCGATTCGAGAAGGATGCTTGTCCTATATAAGTAATACATGCCCTGCTCCTCTCCCCATGCCAAACATACGCATATACATATAGGGTAGAGGAAGAGGGAAGCCAGCATAGGAGAATGGTGGGTGGAGGAGGGAGTTTCAGGCCTAGGTGACATCTGAGCTCCTCTCTTACATGTTCGTGTCAGGCTGTGAGCTGAGAGGGCCTGCATATATTTATGCTTATTATGCCTAGGATGGATCCCAAGTGCCGAGAGAGGCTCTCTAATCCAACCCCAATTATCTCCATTTATTCTGGAACGGGGGATCCTCCCCAGTTAATGACTCCTACCAACACCCTTTACATGTCGTAAGTAGGCTCGTCGGAAAAAGGAACTCCTACACTTACTTTCACCTTTACTTTCGAGGGTACGAGCCTCTTCCGACTCGAATGTGACATTTTGACCATTTGACGTCTGGATGGGACGAGAAGATGGATGGCCTCCAGCGCAGCCCACTAATGGAATCCGAATGAAGAGGCAGAAGCTGGCTCGTCTAATGGACTCCAATCCTCCTTCAGCTAAACGACTAATGTACCGTGGCGCACGGAGGATTTGTCCAACTCTCAAATATGTCTATGTGTACTTCTGCAATGATGATGATGATGAGCCGTGCGGAGCTCCGAGTCAAATCCAACGCAGTGGCACACAAAGAAAAACGAGTTCTATTCACTTTTCTTCTTCAGTCTTCATCCGAGCCTCGGCTCGGGAACAGTTTACAATTCAGATTTCCGAAACCGAGTTTCAATTCACCCCTTCAAACCAGCTCGAGTCGCCCCGAAACCAAGTTTCGAAACTCGTCTTGAAAATGAATGAACAAACGAGTAGAGCGACTGTCTCACACAGAAAAGTATTTAACTAAAGGCGAGTCAACAAGTTTATCTTTAAGACTCAGACTTCAAGGCCTTAGCACACGATGCACACACTGAATGTCGATCTCTGTTAAATACACACCCGATATTATTTTATCCACGCAGGTGACTCTTCACAACTTCCCTATTTCTATCACACAACGTATTTGTATATTGTTCGAAAAGTATAACTAGATGAACTTATATGCTCCAATGAGACGAATGGTATGTAAGGCGATTTTTAGGCTTGGGTGGAATCTTAGCTCAATCCGTGTGTCTCTACACACCTGTTTCGCTCAATTTCTGTGGAAGCTGAGAGTGAAAGTTGTGATGTTCCCCTTTGTTCGGCGACTGAAGCCCCAGTTGGTCTGGCGAGGAGAAATATAGGAGAAGACACGGGTTCGGGGTCTGAGGAGGCTCACTGGGTCTCCTCGACTGAGGTAGAGTCTGCTCAGCTCGGTCGAGTGAGGTACGAGAGGCTCATCTAGACCTCTCCTTGCACCCCTCTCCCAGACCGAAGAAGCTTTCGTGATGGCCCCCTCTCTACCAGATATACCCCTACACCCCATAACTCTTCCTCACTACACTCAAATTCCCCATGCGAATCACCTACGTCCGATTCTCTAATCCCCATACTCTCACACATACACTCTCCTTAATAGCAGAACGACTAACCATTATATCTCTGGAGTAGAAGGACGAGGCGAGGAGCCAAAGTCCACCAAAGCCGCCTCCGAGGAGAATCAATAGTTTCGATACCCGATCCCCCTTGGTATAAGATAGAGTCCCTCTCTATATGTCCCCATACATTGCATACATATGCATGGGTGTAAGTGCTGGGCACTTGCGCTTCCTCTCAGAATATCCGCTCTGGCATAAGCATATATCCCTCATCTGACCCGCGATGATGAGTCTCTTTGGAGAGAAGAAGCCTGACTTGGACAAATGGATGGAACACACTGGGTGAGCCCCTGCGAATTCCTTCTTCCATTAATTCTTCCTATGCTCCTTCTTGGCATGATATATATCTATGCCCTGCTCGTCTCCTTCGTTCCTCACTAGTTCCTCTCGCACCATGATGTGAAGAAGGGAGTGGATAGGAAGATAAGTCCCGTGGCTACTCGCCTCGCCCACGCTGCTCCCTCGCTTCCAGCCCTCAATGCCCCCATTGTCTCTCTCCAAATACATAATGCTATTCTCAGCCTGACCCGAAGAGTCCTTGAGTTGAATATACAAACTGGGGAGCGGAGCGTCTTTTTCCCCTCTTCCAATTCCGGATCGTGGGAGAATTCTTACCCTTCTTTTCTTAACTTTCATACCTAACTCTGTTTTTCACTTTCATTCATTAGTTATCCTATATCTAAATTAACCTACTAGACATTAGAATATTATATTTTAAAAAACACAAAATAAAATTCATATAGTTTTTGCAGTTAAATGCATTATAGATAGGTTAAATTGAATCATTTAAATATTTTGTTTAATGGTATATTTTTGTGAGGGCGTATTATTATAAATATTCAAATGTCGCACAGTGAGTGTATAGAGGAATGGGTAATTATGATAAGAAAAGTCTATACGTAGATATAAATTAGGGAGCGGATGAAACACCTGGGAGGGCAAAGGGGAAACATTAATTTCGCGAGGAGCCTCGCCTGACTCAAACGGTGGGGAGAATAGGAATGAGAGGGATGAGAGTTGAAGTAGTGGCGAATCCAAGGCTTCTCGTCTCGCTCTCTTCGCGATTACGAAAGAGGAGCCGAGGAGCGGAGCTAAACGACTCTTTGAAGCCTAACGTTAAATTTAATGCCCAGTGTGTCTAGTATGGTCCAGAGTCGTTTAAACAACAGATTCGTTGTCGCTCTGTCCGCCAGCCTCTCTTTCATCTCGATTCCCAATCCCTCATTGATTATGTAACTCCGACCAGAGCCCCCTTCCATTAGCATAGTAAGGAGGAGAGGAGCTTTACATAAAACGAGGGACCCACCGTCCCCAGCCGCCTCGTTACGACCAACACTCACGGATCCGACTCTCAAATGAACGGAGGAGTTTCTCCCAAGCCGGCACGCCAGTCTCAAGCCGAGTGAGGCTTGAAAGGATTCCCGTTCTCCTCTCTGCGGAACATAAAGAAAGAGAACGGCCGCCGCTCCTCGAAGAAAAAACTTGAGCTCTCTCGAGCTCCTTATAAGTAGACTCCTCTCCGTATTTGTAATAGGGAAGAGAGAGATAGAGGATTGGGGCTCAGCTGGATCGGAGCTTTGATGGAGAGCCGGAAAAGGGGTGAGGGAGGAAAAAGAGGTTCCCCTTAATTGCGACCCTGGAGGAGCTCCCTCATCCTCCTCCCTTTCGCAAGGGACCACCGGTGAGGAATGAATCATTAGACGGAGGAAAACGAGGTCAGGCCTATGGCGAACCAACAGATTCGCCTCCCGATTGTTTGAGCTCCGTGTGCGGAGGAGGATAGAAAGAGGCTCTCAGCCCGGAGCTCGTCTTCCGATCCATTCCTCTTTTTTCTAACACTATAGGGATATATCGAGAGGACTTGGGCTCGATCCTCACTCACTCACATCGTTTTTGCTCCTTTCTCCCGGTCTCTATAAGCCCCACTTCTCCGCACTTTGGAGAAGGACGTGTGGTGGAGAGGCGGGAGCAGACAACACACGCCCACAGACTGAGGACACAAGCTCATCCGCTCTCTCTCAGTTCCCCCTCATCCTCGATCGATCTTGTGCCGAGAGCACCTTACAATCACTCACCCTCAGGAACTTCTTCGCCTCCCTTCCGAGACCCACACAGTGCTGGTTCTAATCACTATACATAATGAATATATAGGCCCGTGAACGAGGCCGGTCAGGTCTCGTATTAAATGTTGCAGAGGAACGAGGAAATGAGAGTCTTATAACTTAAGTAACAAGAGCCGCCTTGGCTCAACTTGAGAGCCAAACTCGCGAGGTTCCACCGAGAGAGGAAATTCCATTTCCGAGAACCACAACCGAGGGCCAAAACGAGGTTCCACCCGAGACTCTCTCTTCTACCCACTCCCGCCGAATGAATTTTCGTCTCCTTTCCCGTTTGAATGTGGGAGGCTATTCCGTCAGTGCTAGCCAAGCTTTTTGAAAGCATAGAAAAGAGACTATAGGTTGTATGTGTGTGTGTCAGCAGCTGGCGAGAATCTTCCCGGTGGATTTACATGAATTCCCCTATTACTCCACGAAGGTCTCCGCTGCCCAGACCTCCTTTCCTCCCATTTGTTTACCTTCCCGAGACAAATGTTGGGCTGTCTCCTGAAGGAGGACATTCCACGAGCCCCTAATGCCCCGAATCCAATTTCTCTCGAGGACTCATTTGCCGGAAGAGGTTCTTACGCGGAGCTCATTCTTATGCATGCGGCTATTCCTCCACTTCCTCAATCACATGCGGAGACCAGAGGAGCATTCCCTAACAAATGAATTACTAACCCTCTGCAGCATCAATATAATCTCTCGCCTTCTGCACCATCTCGGCAGTGAAAAATTAGGTTAAGATCCCCCAATTGAGTAAGTGATTTTTCTTTCACGTCATCTCATCTACTAAGCCTTTCCCTCCTTTTATTCAATCATATACATAGTGAGTTATAAAGAGTTGTTCTCCAATGCGAGGAAACTCCTTGTTTTGTAAATAGAGAAGCTGAGCTTCTTGGCCAGCTCAATTCCAAAGTCTCTTTCTCTCGAGAGTCATATACTCAAACATCTGAGTTTATATATAGAAGATAATGGGCCTATCTAATACTTTACTTTCAAAACCTTTGAACTCCTCCAACTCCGGGAAAGAGAGAAAGGAGAGTGGAGCCAACAAGCATTAGCAACAGGTATCCAATTTCACGAAAAACCGTTCCATCCCTTCCACACGAATCTCTCACCACGTTGAAAAGGAAAATTTTGAGACCCTTAATGCCAAAACCGCAGAAGACTACAGACCCAAACTTCACCATTTGCAATAGGACTTTGAATTTAAAAGAGAAATCAGCTTTCACTTCAACTCATCTTAACCTACACATTTTTTTTGAATCCGTGTTAAAAATCTTTCCAAATTACATATAACTAGAATTCGTAATCTCATTGTATTAAATATTTTTTTTAAATAATAACAATTTAAAAAATAAATAATACCATATATAAACAATTTAAACGTTATTGATAAAATATAATTTTTAACATAGTCAGTCAATTTTTAAGTAAAAATTTCAGTATATTGAAAATTTGATTGACTTTTAAAACTCATGTTTTGGGTCAGATATGAAAGTTTGCCTTGCAAGTAATGCTAGAAGTGTGGATTGTGCTGAGAAATGAGGATTATACGTAGAGTCCACGTGCGGAACCGTGTGTGGCATGGGAGAATGTCAACCTCATGTTCCCCTCCCTTCTTCTCCGCATTTGACTTTCCTCGAGCGAATAATGGGGCTTCCCATTCCCCACCTCCGATCCACCGTATTTGAATAGTAAGCGAGGAGAACTTTCCTCCTCGCCTCCTTTTCATGCGGGGTCCAATAAATTAGTTTGTCAGAAGGCTCCTCTGCCGCCGATAATTATTTTTTGCAATTCTCTCCCCTTGGGTCGTATAAGTGGCTTTCGTCTCCCTCGCCTTTCAAATCCTCTGGAAGAGTATTGTGTTCAACCTCCATATCATCTTTCCCTGTTCAAGGTCCAACATACTGCTGAGAATACTCCTGGCTCACGGACCTACTGGGTGAGGTGCAGAGGCGGAAAGAGCCAGGAGAAACGTTCCCTATTCCTTCTATGGTTTTCATATCTCTCTTCGGAGATGTATGTGACTCCACTCGAGTGACTTCCGCCGGCCCTCCCTCGCCCTCTTGCTCCATAGCATTATTACTCGAGGCTTCGTGATAAGTATAACTAAAAGGACTGGATCAAACTCATACGGTCTACAGACAGGGCGTTACGTAAGAGCTCAATATAGAGTTATATACTCGAGCGAGCCAAAAGTTAATATAAGAGCTCGAGATAGTTGGAAGTACGAGGGCCAAAATGGGTTATACAGGGTATGGGAGAGCCGAGAGCCCTCGCCCTCACCTCGGTGACACGAGAACTGAGAGTTATCTGAACACGCAAAGGAGATTCGGGCAGAGTGTTATTGTCAGGTAGGAGGCGAGGCCTAGCAGCCAACTTCCCTATCTCACTCTGCTCCAAGACTATATCGTAATGAAGGAGAACGAGAGTGTCAGGACAATACCGCAACGTCGGCAGTAAGAGAATCTCGGAATCGGAATCCTCCTCATTTGAGAGAGGCCGTCACGCTGAGCGAGATGTTCTCGAGGGGCCGACCTCCCAAACTATGAGATTCCGAGGGAAAACCTCTCACAGCTCTATTATTCTCCGTCCTGGAACAGGCTCGGAAAGAATGAGCCCACCAGATCACTTACCCCCATAAGTAATGCATGTGGATTCGGGAGACGCCTCGAGCCGAACCGAGTTATTCTCCCCCGACCCATAATACTTATTCGTTAGGGGATATTCCATCCATATATTTTTAGAGCCATCCATCCATCTCTTACTCGGACGGCCCTGTTTGCAGTCGCATTAGCCACGGAAAATTCCTCCTTACGCTTCCTCACTTACTCCTTTCGCCCATCATCCATCCTTCACTCAAATATCCTCCAAGTTCCGCTCCTAACCATATACCTTTCCCAAAGTGTGTCACCAGTATATCTTATAACTCCTTCCAGAATCTCCACCGATTCTTGCGTATAACCGAAGCAAATTTATTTGAGCCTATAATTGCAAGAACTCTGGAGTAACGAGTTATTCTCTCATTAGAATATTCTCTTAAATCATCCAAAAAATACATGGGAATGAAGAGATATCCCAGTTCCTTAGATGCATTAGTATGCGAAGGAATTCTCAGGCAGCCCTTCATAGAGTCGAGTGGTGGGAAAGTGGAGAAAGAGTTTTTCCTTGGATATGTTACGTACATAAGGGCTATATGGAACAAACTGCTTTCTCCGTCGTTCCCTAATATTAGGAGTGAGAGGAACTCGGAGGTTCTCCTTAGGGCTTTCCGTGGCTGGAGCGAGAAAGAGAATTACACCCCGCCCGTTCATTAGGATCCTCGAAAGGGGAGGAGGAGGAGGAATGCTCAGGAAACGAGTACGTGTACCTTCTCCCCGTTTCTCCCGAAATGTAGAATCCTCCTCCGGGTGCCCGCTGTGCACGAGTCCTATGACCCGGCTCCCCTCGTCTGTATATTGGATCCTAGGAAGTCCCTCGGCGCGCTCGGCATTCTCAAACTCACTAGACTTGCTGATGAGAGGAACGCTCTTAACCGAGGAACCCAACTCTCCTCTTCCATTACTCTATACCCGACCCTCCTCTTCATATGAAGAAAATGGATGTCATACGCTCTGTGCATCAAGCTCATAGGAGAAATAGACGTTCATATAACCCCGGAACCCGAGAGAAAACGAAGGGGTCTTCCGCCCACACGAATCATTTTGACGAGTATAACATTGGAGCATAGAAACCACCAGACGTTCCTCCCTCCCGGAGAAGATTAAAAGGAGACCCGAAGTTCCGTGGTGACCGGAGAAGAATTTCTTCCCCTCCTTTCTGAGACATGGCGGTGAAAAAGGATGAAAAATTCGGGAGCGAGGTCGTAATGAGGGAGAAAGGAGAAGACCACCAGCTGGAGGAGTGTCTCAGTCCAGGAGGAGAAAGATTACGTGGAGCAGCCAAGGCAGGTTGGAGCCGGTAGACCCATTTCCCTCCCGAACCATCAAATCAATCTTACTCAAGCAATCTCAATAACACGTCGCGGTTCCACGACGGAGTCTCCCGAACATAATTCACTCACTTTCTCCTACCCTCCTTGCCCACTAATTCCCCAGCTCGCTCCACATTCAAATCCTACACAGGCTCATTACGAAAATTTTGGGTGGGGACGGGAGGCTTATTCAATTATTATCATTAAATCCACTTCCTTTGTCTCTCGCATCATTACGGGAATGACGAAATCTACAGTACATCAACCCAGCTATGCTTGTATATCAATGTATGCAATTTTAGAAAAATATTTAATGTTTAAATATGCTATATGTATGCTACTCAGGGAAGATATTAGAGAAAAATAAATTCATACTGCTAACCAAAACTTGTGTGTTATTAAATAGTTCATGGTTAATGAATTGAATTATGATTGACTAGATGAAAAAAGTATATATTATAACATATATGCTACTCTTGCGAGATTTCATATCGAACGCATTCAAATACTTTAATGATTTCGTGAAGATTCTTCTCCAATACCCAACTCTTGAGGTCTTGAGCCCACATTCATAATTGATTGGAAAATGTGTGGATATTACCATAACTCTATATGATGAAGTGATTCATTGAAATGTGAATGATCCTTGAATGGTTTTCTTTAGTGGGGAAGAGACGTGACCTCAGACATTTGGATAATGAGAGCACCGAGTGAAGTACCGGTATGGAAATGTGAGAGAAGAAACGGCTTACCTCATCATTGTGGGAGGAAGGAATTGATGGTTCCTCCTCGGCAGACTCTTCTTTGAAATGCTGAGGCGGAGAGGCCGCTTCGTTCTTCAGCCTCATCTGCCTCAAGTACGTCGTCGTGAATGGGAGTGAAAAATTCGGGTCAAAGATCGGCTGCCCTTTTCCATTAGCCCGAACTCCGAGTTTTCCTCCGCCGTTATTGTTGAGGGCTTGGGGAGACGGGCCGTTGTTGGCGTTATTAAGAATTCCTGCATCGGCCGGCGGACTTCCTCGCTTCTGACACTCCATGCACTGGAGGAGAAACTTTGTCACTGCCTCCCGTGGAAGAAACGCATACTTTTCCGTAATCTGAAAAAAAGGCCTTTCATTCAAAAACTTTCATCTCGTCATCTCTTGTTAGAGAGGCACTTCTCCTCTCCGAGTATGTCCTAATTCATACACAATGTGAGAAGGGCCTGAATGGATGAAGTCGGGAGAAAGAGAGGAAGTAGAACGTGTGAGGGTTAGGATTTTCAACCTCTCACACCCACCATGCCAGATACAATCATGAAACATATCCAAAAGCCATTTCCGACCTCAAAATAAAATCCTATTCCCCGGCCGTCCCTAGAAATTCCGGGGTCTCCTTTTGATCCAGGAAGGAAGAGGCGAAGAGAAACCAACTCGGAGCCATATATTCATCTCTCCTCTTCTCCGAAATGAAGGCTAACAAGGTACGGGTAATCCCCAATTTCTTTCCACGCTCGAATTTACCGACCCGAGAGAGGAATGATGAAAGATGTCGAGTTAACATGTCTCTCTATATGCTTATACGTCTTCCCATGTTCATATTCATGTACCATTGTATTATACAAGCGCTGTTGTATGAATATATGACTCGCTGAGCATTTTTCTTTTTGTGCAGATGGAAGAAACGGTCTCCTAGCGCCAGGAGCTTCTTTCTTCTCTTTCGTCTACACTCCCACCTTGATTTCTTTCAGAGATCCGCCGTCTCGAGCTAACACATAGACGAGCCCAATTACTCGATGATCCGATGAGGAGTCGTGAGGACCCAAAGTGAATCTAAGCAATACGGACACAAAAGCTATAAAACCGTGAGAAAGAAATGAAGTGAAGAAGGAAGGGGGCCGGGTTGGTATAAATCTGAATTTCCTCTCGAATTGGGTTAGAGTACAAAGGGATGGCCCTGCTGCTCTCCCGATGGACGCGTAATTTTATGCTCTTTGCTTCCCGAGATGGAACGGCTCGAGTGGCTCATCTGAGCGAGTGATGCATGAGTTCCCTCACGGCATCCATCAACTCCCTACCCCCACACCTACATTTTCAATTCCCCGAAACCCGTGTTCCACCCCACAGGCTAAATTATGAGGGGAGGAGTGGGAGGAGATATTAGGACTGCTTCCGGGAATGTACGTATGGAAATTACCCATATATACCTTCGCTCTCTCATGGAGAGTTCCAACGTAATTTGTGAAGACCTACACATAAGAACCACTGGATCTGAAACGAGCCGCTCGGATGAACTCAAAGGCTCTCCTCTACACCAATGAATCTTTTCTCACCGACTCCAGGATTTCAACGAGCTTAGAGGCCTATTCTGACTAATTAGTTCAATATTGAAAGTTCCATGATATTTTATCTCATTCGAACACAATTAAATGTAATTCCAGATCGACATTGAATGAAAAACTCTTTACTAATACTAATACATTAGAAGATGAAATATATTATTTTGATTGAAAATGAACGCAAGAGATATTTCATTACGGACAAGAGATGATTATCCCTACGACGCATTGGAAAATAGTTGATTGGAAATAATGGAAATCCTCGATGGTACCTGGGCATACATACCTGAAGTTCCCATTCGGAGGAGAAGGATAGATTAATTGTTAAGATATAGGCATAGGTTTGTGTGAGATAAGACTCGTATTTCGTAAGTGTGTCGGATGTATGCGATGTATGTAAGTAATGAAGGACGGCGCTGAGCCCGCGAGGCTCTTCAATAAAATGGCCCTCATGAGTATGTCGTGTGTTAGTGCCTCTGCCGCCACCATCCACAAAATCCAATAATGAAGGTTGGAAGTAGGTTCCTCACCGCTCGATAAGTCCGCTTCTGGCCAGCGTGCTTTCCGTTCTTCGCCTCGGTCTCCACATGGACAGTGTAGATTATGTCGAAGAAGCGCTCGACGACGGCGACTCTCTTATATTGAGACTTCTCCACTCCGTTTCCATCCTGGAATTCACACAAAATTACAAAAATTAACCAATTGTGTGACATTTGATAAAC
This sequence comes from Neelides sp. FZ-2019, assembly GCA_009869795.1. Taxonomy (NCBI): domain Eukaryota; kingdom Metazoa; phylum Arthropoda; class Collembola; order Neelipleona; family Neelidae; genus Neelides; species Neelides sp. FZ-2019. Next base: position 36,984 of record VJMY01000341.1, on the reverse strand, counting down.
TCTATATATATAAAGAAGGTATGTTAATTCGAATAAGGAGTGCCAAACAATGCAATGCCAATTTTTAATAAGTAGATGTTCTTAAGACTATTTGTAATGTGTGTTTTATTCTCTGATAAAGTGAATTATATGTGCATTTGATTTTAAGTAAATTTTATAGTTTTAACACAACATTTGGGAAAAGGTACCCTGAAAGTTTGCAAACGTTTCTTTTGCCTTTTACCAATTTGTTCATGAATATTTATATGCAGAACGGGAGGAAAGGAGAAGTAAAGAACAAAGGTAAGGGAGAAAGCCAAGTTGGATTGCGTTGGAAAGGTTGTTCGTCCCGAGAGCCATCTTGGTTGGAGTTGTAAAGGCACAAGATTAGAAATGCTTTCCCTTTCATTTCTCCCTACATGATCTCAACGTTCCGCTAGCGTGGTAGATGGTGGGTGATACAATTTTCAAAGCATTTGACATTATGTAAAATTCATATATTTTTATAAATAGAGTGATGAATAAGAATCTTTAAATTTCATTAATATAATAAGGTTTTTAACTATGCCTTTCTTGATAGAAATTGTTTTAATCAGTCTTTTGAATTTTAATTGACTTATTTCTAATTTGAAACTATTTTTTAAATTTACTTTGAAGTTTAAACTTTCAGTAAGAAAGAAATTGGTAGTAAAAATAATATGAAGAAAGATTGATTGAATGAACATGTGGAAATAAAACTAGGATTGTATTCACCTCAATCACTCTTGTAAGAATTTAATTTGATAAAAAATGGACAAATTGGTCTAGGAATTGTTGTGATTGAGAAGTGGATTTCATGTGGAGCCAAGTTGCGGTCGATGGTTTTAGGCAGAAATGATTGGGGGAACCCAGAGAGAGTATAATTTTCTCTTCATTTTCGTCTCGAAAATCCAGTTGAGATTGAGAGAAGTTATAGGAGTGTGATGATGGATGAGGTGGATGGAGGTGATTAGCGGCCACCTCGCCTTCCTCATTTGCAAGTGCTCCTTTTCATAAAAGCCGGTAACGAGTGTTGATCCAAGGCATTTGGCCTCTCTCCGGCTCCAAGAGATCAAAAAACGGGTAGGACAGGAGAACATATGGGGTTGAACGCAGACGAAGAATTATCGCCTCACTTTGCCCTTTCCTCTCACCCAAAGTGAAGCGCTTCTGCTGGCTCTTCTCGCACTCACATTCAGTTTATTTGCAGTTCTGGAGCCTGTGAGGGTGGGGTTCAAACTCGGGGTGGCAGACATTGTATCATCTTTACGTCTATATACATCCTCTCTGCTTTTGACGAAACGAATATGGAACCCATATTATGAGTACATTTTCAACAAGCTTTTTATTTTTTCTTTCATTTTCCATTTATTTTTGTAAATAATTCATTCTAAAAATTATTTTAATACTAATATTTCTTTTTCCTAATATAATTAATAATTAATTGACATAGATCTATATTTTTAAATCTTCATGAGGTAAACTTGAAATTATCTTGTGGGATAAGACGTATTTGAAAAAAAATATTTTTTTAGTATTTGGGGAATATGTTCATCCTGAATAGGTAGTCACAAAAAGAATAGAATTTAGTAAAAAGGGTCCTACATTATAAACGTATTATAAAAGCCTGCCCGTGGTATTTATTTATATAGGGCGGATTGAGAGTGAAAAGAGAGGAATTCAACAGGTGGAGAAATGGAAATGGAAAGAATCGGAGAGAAGTGAGAGTGTATAGAATATGAGAGAGGAGGGAATACTTATCCGGCCTCTTTATAGCTCCCTAGAAAACCAAAACTTATGAGAAGTATGAATGGAATAGGTTCGATTCTCTCCGTGATTCGAAGCAGGCAGTGAGATACACATCGGGACTCTCGTAACACTTCATAATGGAAATAAATAAACCAGCAGCTTGCACACTACTTTCATATTTTTATACTCAATATATGTGCTCATATTTGAAGCATAATGAACCGTCTTGGTGAATTTTTCATATAACACAAAGTTCATTCAAATGCATTAGATCCATATGCATGTTCTTGTGGTAGATTCGGGTGAAGTGTAAGACCCAAATCTCTATTTACAATTCCATTTTGAATACAATAAACTTCAGGAACCCAAGCCTTGGCTATTCATAAGTTGTTAAAAGGGAAAAGTGAATGAAAATCGTGGAAATGTATTAAGAAATGAGTAAATGGGATGGGAAACATTGCATTGCGTAATAAGGAGCTAGAGGAGTCCCTTGAATGCCGAACCTCAACAGAGTCATTGGGGCCATTCATCCAACATTCACGACTTCAATTGATGGTCCTTTCCCTAGTCGGGACGAAGATGATCACTCTGTTAAGAATGACTTTAATGAGCCCAGTTCGAGGAACACACAAATGCATACGGTGGTCCTTGGCGTATATTTCTACTTTCATCCCCCCGCTTGCGACGCATTCCCCCGGTCTCTCTCAATTACTTAATAGAAAAGGAGAGATAAATTCCGGTTACGCCGGAGAGGAAAGGAGGACGGAGAGAATTAGCTCCTGAGAGGAAAGAAATAAATCTCAAGTTTTATGCGGTAGGTTAGTGGAGGAGTTCCTGGCAGTGAAATCCGGGTAGTCGATTCCTCCGGCTCCCCTCTAATTCCACCACCAGTTCCACCTCGCCCCGTCGAATAATAAAAAGAGGACTGGTTGGGAGGAAAGGCTCCTTTTTCCCAAGCAAGAAATTTCCATTGAATCCGCCACCTTGAGAGCTCTCTGTGTGGAAAAAAGAAGGGGAGGCGTGAGTCAGCAGCAAGCCCATTGAGTCGAGAACCTGCCCTTGGGATCCCCATATCCCGCCACGGTAATGAACCAGAGGGCCCCGGCCCTAATCTTCCTCCCCAGAAAAATGGGCATTTTCGCGAGGAAGTTGAGTGGTTGATGAGTCTCGAGAGCAGCCGCTGTTCCCCAATTAGTCCACCCTCCCTCTCCTGCCAACTATGACCCAACTATTCCTCTTTAGCTATATAGTTAATTCCTCTAGCTCTAACTATGCCTCATGTGTGATATTTAAGTACGAAACGTACTTACATCTCGTTTAACTATTTTTACATTAATGTAAAAGTTCAATCAAGATAATTTAATGAATTGCTTTTATAGCTATCCAATATTTTGCTTTTCTTGTTTCTCTTCTTTATTCATAGCAATTTTTTTTGAGTTTGTATTATAATACAGATTTAAGTTGAAGCTTTGTCATGTTTAGAAAATGTAGTGTTTAAAGAAGGAATTGTATAGCCTTTAAGCCTGTAATTAAACTTAATAGATTGCACATTCTTGCTTAAAAATTATATGGCCATATGGCGTGGAATGGGGTTTAGTGGGAAAGGCTGCTTATAAGGACTATGTGAAACTTCTTCGACCCGCATTTCTGGCCAGAAACCGAAATGGAAGGCAGGGAGTAAAAAGGTTTAAAATGAAGGTTCGGAGAGTCCCTCCTGGCATTTTGCCCTAGACCATAATTCCGGGGCTTGGGCCACAAGGAGACTTTGGTGTATGAGGGCAGAGGGGACAGTGGAAAATGTCACCGATTCATCTCACTCCCTCAGAGAGCCGTCTTTGGGTAGTTTGGAGCGGAAGGGCCCGGGACTCCCTCGGGCCTCCCAACTTCAAAATGGATATATAATGATAGTGGGATTTCTGGGTTCCATTTCACCGTCAAGGGGACGAGCGAACTGTTCCACATGGTTCCCCTGGCTGAAAATCTTTGGCTTCCTCTCCACACACACACCGTCGGGCCCCTAATGCTCGAAAGATTCACTTCCCTCGCTGCCCCGTCGTCCCAAAGGCCCACTAAATGGAAAGCTTCCCTCGCCCCGCCGTTGAGGCCGTCGTCCGGAAGGCCCAGCGGCCGTAAGCGCGAGAGGAATGAAATAGCCGGGCCACGGGAGCTCCCCGGCCAAAATCCATTATTGCACACTGTGAATCCAGACCTGGGAAGAGCCATATATATACTCTAGTCATGGGGGAGTACATACTCGACTATATACCTCACACCGGGACTGAGAACGGGCAAACCCTTATCGATCCCTCATCTACAAAATGCGGAATGAGTGTGTATAGTCGAGGCGGAATATTGGAGTAGGTATGAAAAGGGGAGCCGGCGGCCTCATTGAGCGCGAAGCAAAAGGGCCTTTACCTTCGGTTTCCTCCCGTCGCTTCCGCTCAATTATTCCGGGCGAGGTCAGTCATTCATTTCCTCCTGCGCCACGGACTCGAGAGAGTTGACAGGTGTGAGGAGAAAAGGAGGCTCAAACCGGCCCGAGAAAGCTCCCGGGAGAGTAATCAGGGAAAGAGTTTTTTCCCTCGCTCCCGCACTCCCGAGCTCCTATCCCATTTTAATCTATCACATCACCCAGGCGGAAAACAGGGGACTCCCAAACCCCAGGACTCCTATGCACCATAGCAGAACAATTCTTTTATACTCCGAAGACTCTCAGACCCGATTTTACTCTCCAGCCACCTAATCCCACGGAGTTGGGCACATTAGCGCCTGGAGTTCCTAAACGCCTTATTATCCTCCTTCATGAACCCAAAATCCTTCGACGTCGGCGGGAGAATGAATGATATCAAAAAGGATATGATCGACTTGCTCGTTCTTCCCCCACGGCCGCCCGGACTCGCAAGAATGCAAAAAGGCACTGGAATTCCCCATTCCTTTCCCCCTCCCCGGCACAATGAAGGGAAAGGAGCTGAATGAAGAATCTTTTCAATATTTCTACCCGCATCCACTTAGTGGATTCAGTTGAAGGAGAACCGAGCGCTCTTTCGCCCGCCGCTACCAGGAACACTAAATTGCATTCTCTCCTCCTCATTCTTCACCCGTCGTCCCGAATAGCCCGAACCTCCCTCTCAGCCAATACGATTATCAATATGCAAATTTGTCTCCAGAGACCAGGAATTTTCTCCTCGGACCATGCGGCTTCATTTGATTTCCCACTTCGGAAACCCGGAGTTTAAAACTAGCCCGATTGAATGATTACCTCTCAATCCGGCCACACGTGGCGCGGGCTTAATTCTATTATCTTAAAAGGAACAATGAGTTATATGAAGGATTAAAATTAAGCACGTCGCTATACACGGGTCGTTTCAAAGAAAATAGAAAGAACTTCATTGGGAAAAGGGAAAAGTAACTTTTGGTTCCAGCTAAAGAGATACATACACACTATATAGTGGATATACCTATTTTAAGATGTGAGAAAGAATCTTGAATCTCAAATCCTTGAAGGAGAAACGAAGTGATCCGAAGACAGACAAATAGGTTTCAGATGGTCGGACATGGAGGAAGCGACCACCGTATAACCACCGGCGGAAATGTGCATTCACTCTTGGCCTATCCCGAGATGGGGATAATAGATCCAAATTTCCACGATCTCTCCCCTTCATCTCTCAACCTCCTCCCTTGATGATCGTATAATGACGAAGAAGAGGAGAGAAAAAGCGATACATTAAGGAACGTCTCTCTGCTACCGAAACTCTCCGGCTCACTACTGAAAGATTCCTTTAATCTATTCCGAGGCTAGGTAGAAAAAGAGTTGCTTTATTTATACCGCGTTTCCTTTTCTTCTCGTTCAATCTTCCTTTAATTTCCAGCCCGTCCACGACGGGCTGGAATTAATAGCAAGAAATCTAGTAGAAGATTCTTAAGGTAAATTGCTTCAAGTAATACAAAAAACAGGATCTTTCCGCACCTTAGAAATTTTGAAAAGAATCCTAATGGAGTTTAAGAAATAACGCACATTAATCACAGTCATGTTCCAAATTACGTTAAAGAGACACTTATCAAGTCTCACTTAATAATTATTATTGAAAGATTTCTATTATCCCCAATTAGCCCATGAATAATGCAGAATGTATAATTCAGAGTAGCGAGCTAATTTGGAAAACGTTTGGATCGCCTTAATTTTTCAGCCCGGATCGAGAGAAAAGTTTTTTGGAAGTAATTTCAATTTTAATCCCACTTTGGCAAATCAACGACAAGTTGAGGAAGAGGGGAACTTCCCAGATGCTTACCAAGTGTTTTCTCCAGCCGGCCCACCATCTCCCCCCATCCAATTGATGGGAGGGCGGGTGAGACCTCAATTAACTTCGCCCCTTCAAGATACTACCAGGCTTTTTCGCCTTCCCCTCTTTTAATTATAGCTCTTATGCCGGATAGTTCCCGAAGACGGGATTTTTGAAATTATGATATACTATCTAATATTTATCACAAAAACTTTCTATATAATATTCCTAGTATATCATAGACCACTAGTACTTCGCTCCAAAATACCTGAACATGGAAATTATATTACAGAAAAGTAGATGTAATAAACTTTGAGTGTAGTAGCTACAACTCGGCAACAACCGTCCCATCTGAAATCTTGACCCGTAACGAAACAATTAGAAAGGGGGGAAAGAGGGTTCTCCGTTCTAATGGCCAACCTGGGAAAGAAAAGGTACGGGGAAACTGCGTTCTACAAGGCTTAATGACTCCACTGTTCCTCCGCCCTAGAATTCAATCCTCCCGAGGCCCGAGACTTTGAAACCTTTTGGATTCCGCCGCGATTAGTGTGATTACTTTATAGCAATTAGGCAACCTTCAACGTGATTAAAGACGAATAGGTGCGTATTGAAAGTAAAGTGCTGGAGACGTATCCCCCACCATTTCGCTCCATATGGGCTGGAAGTGTTCAAAGTGGCAAGGAGACTTTGGAGCCAATTTTTCTTCACATTTTTTTCCTAAATTTCCGTAGCTAATGGGAGTTGGCATTCTCCGTGGATCCTTTCAGAGGCTCTCTAAGCTTATACGTATTCATGTGAGAAGCTTACAGGCCCGCACGACTGTGGTTGCTTTTTCCATCGAGTAATTGATCTGAGGAGGAAAGGATGCAGGTGCTCCGACGGAATAATGTCCTCGCTCTGAAGCCTCTCTCTCACACATTGGCCCATACATTCATACTTCATAGGGTCGTACCTGTGGAAACCGTTTTTCCCTCATGTAATAACCAATTTGAATGCTGAAGAACCACTGTGGGTCTAGGAAGCCTGTCAAATGGCTCACTCTGGGCCGAATGAGTGAAAAGGGAGCGAATTGCGGCCGCCTTGATTCCAGAACCACATTCATTAAATATTCCTACACTGCCATTGTGGTAGCTTATTTCCTCCGAGAGCCCGGAGAAATAAACCCGGAGACAGAAGGAGAATAAACTAAAATATACACATCCACGAGAGAGAAAATGAATGGTGTAAAAGTGGAGTCTTGAACAAAAGTCGGAAACCTACCGCGAGTCTTTCCACTCAACCTTGTAGGGCAAATACACAATGAGGAGTTTTTATATGTGTAGCATATAATGCTCCGTCTTCTAATGCCTGACACGTAATAAAACAGGGGGTGAAGGAAGCTCGGGGAGTCGCGTAGTTTTACGTGGCCCAAGAAGGAATGAACGTCGGCGACGGAGATTAAAAATACATGGACGGGAGTGCCTTTTCCTCATCCACTTGACCTTCCCCTCCGCCAGAATGGAGGGGAAATCTGGAAACCCTTTTTAAATTTTAATTGGGGTCACGAGACGGGAGAGACAAGCTGAGTGAAAGCATTCCTCTCCTTCAATACCGCCCTACATAAAATATTAGATTGGTCTGGTGGCTCTGGCGGAAATCTTCCGAACGCAAATGTATTTGAAGCCAAGTTAAGACACATTCAAACATACTTCCCCTAGATCCGGGAAATTTGGAGAAGAGAAGCGGTGGAGTAATGAGGATGGCTGTGTTTGGAAGTGGGTTTAAACTCATGGATAAACTTTCCCCAGTTTCCAAACATTTGTAATACACGAGAGTTGAGTACGAGACAGAGAACAAGATTCCATATGAGAGATGACATTCAGTCCCCTCAAAACCTGGAAAAGTTTCATAAATCCAGGGACGGGTTGAGAAATGAGAAGGAGACTCATCCTCTCCCCTTCAATCTCATAAGGGAACTTTCTTCTTCAATCTTTAGACCAAATTCTAAAACCGAATTTGTTTCCCAAAGTAAGCACAAATTTCCTTATTGGAAAACCCATTTATGACTTAATCTTTACAATACTAGAGGGAAAATAATATTTTTTACCAAGTTTCAGTAGATCAAGGAACTACTTGAAGACTTGAAGATGGAGGAGAAAAAGAAAATCAAGTCGTTTCCTTTGTAAAGGGTAAATCCGGAAATTGAATTGACCTGACTGAGGAGTCTTATAAATTAACCTTAGAAACTCAGATCGAGATTGTGTTCACCCTGTCTACTATTACACTTTGAAAGCTGCAAATTTGCGAAAGTGGAATCCATTGTCATAATTAGTATCAGAATAAAGAGGCTGATACCATTTAGTTCAACCGAGGAAATCTGAGATAATAAAAGGATCAGGAAAATTTGGTTTTCTAAATTCATATAAAACAGGGGGATCTCTTAAATGCTAACGACTATGTCTCTTTCTAGAAGGGGAAAGAACCGAGAGAAACGGCACCCGAGCCGCAAATGAGAGAGAAAATATGAATTGTAGATCCGAATCGCATAATCATTAGGCTCAGTGGAGTTCATTACCTATTCATGCCCTTATAAATAGAGTCGACATAAATCAGAGACCCATAAGCTGACTCCAAGTTCCCCTCACTCCGAGCCGGGTAATAAGGATACTCGGGGTCCCGGAATGGGAATCCATTAGAACCAAAACTCCCTCTCGCCTCCGAAGATGAGCCATAAAAGGGACAAGTTTCACGGTTGAACTTTTGTGTATTTACAAAATGTACATCCTGCATATAACAGTATCAAACGGTCCAAGGTACGAGCAATTTATCAAACTTATCCATCGGGCATCCATCCCCATTGTTAGGATCCAAACGTCAGGCTGAGGAATCTTCATGTCCGGCAAATCAAATATGGTTGGAGATGTGATTAGAGCTCTGAATTTGCAGAATTACTTATGCAGGGAACACCTTGGGAGTTTGGACCCGCGTGTGACGTGGGAGTTTGAAGTCTGTTGGAGAGGATAGGGAAAAGTTCCCCTTCCTCGCCCCGTCGCCTCTGAATAATACATGGGTGGAATTGGGTTCCGTTCCCCCAGCAGCGTTCCTCCCAATGTCATAATCCCCCATTTCTCAAACTCCTGTGTCTCAGGGTTCTAGTTAATAACTCTCGTCCCGCCCTGGGAACTTCGGGAGAACTTTTGTTCCGGGCCGGGGCGAGCTTAACGAAGTCGGAGTGGGGCACTCAGCGGAGGTGAGCATTAAAGGGAGAGAGGACAGACAGCCGCTTCATTGAATCATAATCGAATCTTGATGGAGAGAGACGATGCCTTCGAGCCTTTCAACAAAAAAGGAGAAGGGGGAAGAACTCAATCTCAACTTTTTTCCATATGGCCTCCTCGCTCAGTCGACTTGAGAGATCTCGTCCTCGTCGCAAAGTCTTTTTTCGCACAGTATGTACAGACTAGAGATGCTACATGACTATAGGAGATGGTCGGAGTTGGAAGGGCGGGTGGGAGACTCGCGGGCTAAACAGGGTCATTTCAAATATCCTTTTGTCACTTTGGGGAAGAACCCGAGCGAGGTGTCTATTACAGCCATTTCACGTTGAGCGACTCGAGTGCCACTCTCAGAGTAAATTGCGGTCAGCTCGAAGGGAGGAGGGAATGAGTCAGGGGCTCTTTGGAAATATAATTACGGGAGAGCTCCACCGACTCTCCCTGCTTCCGGCGGATAATTCACTCACCCGCCGACTCACCCGAGTTTCCCATTAGGCCCAAGCCAAGGCAGAGGCTAATCAGCAGGCTTCCAACTCGAGCCGCCCCAAAATACAATTACACCATTCTCTTCCACCAGCTGGGGAGCTCTGGCTCAAGATACCTTATAAATTCACGCTCATATCTCAACCCATTTCCAACCCTAGGCATCTCCTCTTCTCCTCTCATAGAGATATTTTTATATACGGGCAAAATTAATAGATTCCTCACTTTCCCACTCTCATATCTCTCTCCATCTTTTCTCTCCGATCCCCTTCTTGACTTATTTTGGAAAATCTGGAAATGATTTATTCCGCCCGCCGGCCCTTTTTATTCTCCCCAATTCACATTCATAATCCGCCCCATAGTGGCTCGTCCCTTCATTTCGACCCGGCTCTCTCCTTCCCCCATTATTTATCATTAAGAAGGAAAGGGCGTCTGTTTGAGCATCTCCTGCCTGCCAGTCTCTCTCTGTATGTTCAAGGCGGAGTCTGAGCTCCTCAGACTCCTAAGTACTCTTATATGAGCTATTCTCTCAGTGGGTCGGAGGACCGGCGGCCCATCACGACGAGATAATTCCTCAGACTCTCGCTCCCGGCCACACACAACACCTTCGCCGAGTGAGGGTGAAATATGAGGAGAGAGAAGAACCAGAGTCACTCATTTCTCAACTCCAAATATCCTCATCTTATAAAATTCCTTACAAAGACTCCGTTTTCCAAAAAGGCCCTCTTAATCCCACATCCCAAACTAATTCCTCCTCTCGCGAGGGAACGGATTTGCATAATGAGTTACTCCGTCCATAAAAATCACTTTTTCCCGCACGCAACGGAGGAATTAAGGAGGCTACGAGGTTTGGGAACTCCTTTTCCTAACGAGCTCTCCGGTCTCTTCCCCCCCGTCATTCCGGGCCGAAAAGGGAAGAGAGGAGAGCGAGAGAGAATCGGAGCAGGCAGTATCGTTATCGTTATCGTCCCCGTATTTATACGGGCGGCTGGACCAAATGAGATTAATGCTTTTTCTTCTCTCCCTTTATATTTATGTGAATGGTGGTGGGCCGAAAGAAGAAGTTGAGAGTCATATAGAGCCCAACGGGAAAAGCATGACTGCGGCCAGTTAGGAAATGCAATAATGAGAGGAGGAGACAGAGAAAAGGAATCATCGTCATGCCATCCGAGTCATTCATGCCGTGCTCTCATGGCCTCTTCCGTCTCCTTCTGTCTCATCATTAGGACGGATATGGCATTTGGACAGACTTGGGTGTGTGTAGTGGAGGCGAGTCCATCACCGGCCGTCCCATATAATATTTCCTCTTTGGATCCTCACGGAGAATTATTGTGTGCGAGGGAGCCGTAATTATCTCACATTCAGTTACAGGTTCCAGAGGTCCTCCGACTATACATATAGCTCACAATGAGTGGAAGAAGAAGGTTGTTTGGGAAAGTCATCTCTGCTCAATGGACTTGGAGAAATTCGTCCGGGGTCTTATAGTTCTCCTTTCGTCCAATTTCGTTTCTCCTCAATTATGGATCCACATCATTCCGCAGCGGCGGGGCGGATGAAATTCGGGATTCATGATTATGTGGCCCGTGAACTCTGGAGAGGGTGGAATGAGATGGAAATTGAAGCGAGAGGAGGAGGCCCTCCGGTCGCCTCGCCTTCCGATGAGATTCACCAAGAGAAGGGAGCAGAGATGGAATTTTGGGAGACTCTTCCGTCCAATGACTCATCCTTGGTCAGCTCTGGTTCTCCCAAAGGAGAAAACCTATTCCTGCCTCCCATCATTATCATTACCGAGAGTTTTCCGCCCGAGACGAAAGTGCTCAAGGCAAGGGTCGAGATTCAGATTTCATAATCAGATATACTCTTCAAAACTCTCCGATCCGCCCGGCCACGTCTGCCGTCCCCGTGGCAGCCCATGAAATATCAAAGAGAAAGAGCGCTCCTCTACCTCCCCAAACACAAATCATTCCTCCCTTCAGTTCCAGCAATCGGTCAATACATTTCTTGGCCCCGAATCCACAACGGAGAGCAAATACTCCAATACACAAACAGCTCATCGTATATGGAAGGAAGAGTATAAACGATGTGTGCAATTTCCCTTACAATCCAATGATGGCCAGACTAGCACAAAGTGCCCCGGCGTCTATTCTACTTGCATGATAAACCACGTGCCTTCCTTCCGAAATTACATATAAGAAATAACTAGAAGAAGGATATTTTCATATTCAATCCACGGGAAAATACTTTGAGTTTTTTCCTCTCAAGAGAAATATATGAACGCGACTTGTCCTGCGAGAAAGTGGGCCTTGTATTGTGGTAAATGTATATATTTCAGGCCTTTGTGATTACACTACTTTGAGTTGAGTAACATTATTATTTCCACGAGCCTCGACGGCGGGTCTCTGAGAGTCATGTTGGTAACGTTGGCACGTCTTTACCCCCGTAATTTATGAGGTTGAGACAAAAAGTCAGTGATCATCATCATGAAATCCTCGCCCTCGGAGAGACACGGTGATTTCTCCGCTAATTTCAACCGAATCCAACTCTTGACCCTAAAACCTCAAAATGAGGTGGAACGAAAAATTCTAAATATTCCTGCACCGTCCACCTGGGAAGGAAAAAAGGCACAACGAATGAAGCAAACGGAACGAGCGGGGAGAATAAAGTAAAATGGAAAAGATGACCAAACACGAATTTCATCCCTTATCAATTTCACTTCGACGAAAGGACTGTTTGCTAAGTGAAACATGCGAGTGTCTGTCAACATCGGTTGAGGACGGGCAGAGAGGACTAATAAGACTGAAGGGCCTCAAAGCTCATTTGCAAATACAGAATGGAGGCTCCGTGGGATCATGAAGAATTTAATTAGTTTTAATCCAACCCGACCATTTTTCCTCAGGACTTCCCGAGGAATTGAGAATTTGAGAGGAGATAGCAGAGTGCATAGGGGAGTTCTTGTCTCAAGCTGGGAGGATGTTTCCAGGCGAGGGCCGATTATATTAAATTGGGCCCGGAGTCTCAAGGATGCCAGGAATCCAAGTACGGTATATTAGCTAATGATATATATCCCCCTCCACAAGGAACATAGGGGAATGGAGTAGATTAGACCGGATAGAACTTTCCGAGAGGCATAGGGATAAAGTATGTGTAGTAAAGTCGTCCGGGGCTTCGAAGTCGACCCATTTGCTCCCAACTTCCTTTCTCCGGCTCTCTTCCCCGACAAAGAAATCGGGGCCGGTTCTATTCACGTCTCTCTCTCTCGGCCATCACCCGTGTCTTCAATGAAGGGGATATGGCCGGATGGCTCGAGATAGCTAATGAGCCAACGCTAAGCGAACCCGTCCAAAATTTTCTTCCTCTTCCACCCGCTCAACCTCAAATCATTTATTCTCTCCCAAACTCTTGGTCCTTTATTATTTCATATATAAAATTCCAAGAAAAATAAAAGATTTTGTGAGAATTCAAGAAAGAACAATTTCCTCAATGTCCTTTAACAAGAATTAAGACTCGTTTTTATAAAAAAAAAGTAAACTCATTGGCAAATTTAATATATAAGATGCAAAGTAAAGATGAGATTTTGAATTGTTTAAGTGACAAAAGAGATGAAATGGATTAGAAAAAATTGGAGAAATGACAGATGTTGGGCTATCATATATGATATTTGATCTCAAATAAGGGGTTGGAAACTTTGGCGGCCGACTGGCTTATTTAATCACTCATTTGTTAATGAGAGAGACACCATAGTACATATCCGACATGCATATAGTGGATTCAATTATATTTTTGAAGCCTGCGTGCCGCCTTCTCCTCAATTTCTAATCGGATGAAGAATCTGATGGTGGTGTGTGCTCGGCTGCTGTTGCTGGCTCTGGTGCCCGGAGGCTCCCGACTCTCAAGAGAACCCGACCGCATCATATAGATGACAAAGGGCCATCATCATTTGCTCGGCCCCTCTGTAATTACGAGGGTGGCCCATTAGAACATTAGGAACCTTAAATTCGTTTCCTCCTCTGCCTAAGCCTAGGAAGTGGAACTCCGCTACTCCCATTCTTAACATGAATTTTCCACCTGAGCCGCAATCTCCTCACTCAGGAGCGAGACACACGGGGCTACATGTATAAATGTTCATATCTGGGGGTCCCACTGGCTCAAAACCTCACTCGAGATAAGAGATAAGAATATGATGATGACCCTCGCCAGGTTCCCCCTTCTCGAATCCTAATATAATCCCATTCCTAAAAGTTCCTCTCTTCACACATAGACATGCCCTAATGGAAATCCATTCCCGGCAGAGAATTCACTCAATCCTTCCCTATCTCTTGGCAGATAACGTTTGGGCGTTTGGGAAGTAAGGAGCAATGTATAAACAATATCCTCGTGTTCCAGAAGGACACGAGCTCAAATCCCCCAATAATAATATTACGTCCATATCCTGTTCTGGGCAGGAGCTCAGGTTCTCTCCAGGGACCAGAGTGTCTCCAATGACTTCCTCCCTCACTACCATCATGGATATTGGGACCTGCCTGGGCCTCCATTTTTCTTCCCCCAATGTCCTCTCCATCTCCCAACACTTCCCATTGCGGAGAAACAAACGAGAGCTCGGAGAGAGATAAGTTTTTGAACCAAACCAGAGCTCTTCCATGGACTTTCCGAATACATTAATGTAATTAGGAGCCGGGACATAAATCAGACCCCTAATTCCCTCTCTACCTTTTTACTCTCTGCGAATCAATAAAAATGTCGGTGTCACTCTCGGCCCATTCATACCGGCTTGCCGAGCCTTCTTCCTTATAAAGCTACGTGAGTCAGCTAATAAACGTGTTAAGAGAAACGAATCCTGGAACCGTGTCGAGAGGAGATCCTTATGATTCTAGATGGGAGAGGAGGGCGAGAGAAATCAAAATAACAACTCAAACTACGACCCGTAAGTGAATAATGAAGGAGAGCCATAAACCCTCTCGAGAGCCGCACATAAGAAATGAGACAGAGAGACACATGTAAAATTGTACGAACGAGAAAGCCAGCAAGCACACTCGTATTAATAGTGCGCCTTGGTTCATCTGCTCCGTCGAGCCGTCAATGTAAAAAGTTCTTTTCATCCCGAGTCTCGTAGTATCTCTCAATTGAACAATTAGGCCGGTGCAGGAGACACAGGCGAGATAATTACTCCATACCTTCCCCTCACGAGTGCCGTCCTCTCAGCCCGAATTCAAAGGACAATAAATCCGTAGACATGAAAGGGCCGAAAGGGCGAGAGATCTCTATTAAATCTATCTCTCCTGCCCATCCCTCGCTCTATTATCCCCATAAATATTATTAATTCTTCTCCCCCAACTTTCGGACGAGGAACAATTCATTTATTCATTTCATTATTACTATATATGAAGGGAATTCACTTGAGCCGAAAAGACTCGAATCTCATCATATGCATATCCTAAATGTTTCCCTAATGAGTCAATGAATCTCCCTTGCATATATTGGTTTTATGAAGGATAAAAAGAACATTAAAGAATATTTACAAGGAATCTGCGGCCTCGTGGCCATGTCACATGTCTCACCTTCTGTCTCATACAAATCATAATGTCGTGTGTGCCTGGAAGAGGCGGGTGCAACCGGAGGTAGGAGGAGTTATGACGGCGGGTCCTAGCTTGGGCCTCTTTTATATTCGCATGATGGAGGCCAATTGAGACGGGACAGTCCCATGGATTCCAAATCTCAATTATTTCATTTCATTCGTCCTGCACTGCCAGCTGAGTTGTTCCCAGCTAAAGCCATATAATCAGAGGCAGCCCTACCTATGCACTTCAATACAAAATTGGATGAAACTACACAAACAAATAACACAATGAATGTAATCCAGTATCTTGCATATATGAAATATAGCCCATATGAGACTACTCCCACTGTACGAGCATTGTAAGTTAGGGGAGCGTATAAAATGAAGAACAGCCGAAATGCTTCGCCAGACTCACACAAACACAAAACACACAAATCTCTCATTTCATCCATCCAAGAGACGTTTCCGCACCTTGAGTCCGCATTTTATTCCGAATGTTCTCCTTTCTTATTATGAGCTCCTCGAAGTTTGATATCTATGAAATTCGAAGCATGACGAATGAAGGCTTATATAAGCTCCAAAGCTATTATCATGATTGACCTCTCGGTCGACAGTTGAAAGACTTTTACGAGAGGCACGTGACGGGTAAATTAGAACACGTGACAATTGTTATCCTCGGTTATTCATTGAGATGAAATATCTGTGGGAGAAAAAACTCTAACCACTAATTATATTTTTTGTCCTTCTGCTCCTTCTATCTGTACGTAATATAACTAGGTATAAATAACTTTTAATTGGATTCATTACATACAAAAATAAATTGCAAAAAATTATTATATATTCTACCATTCAGAATACATAATAAAACTTTTCCGTATTAATATACTACTTATTTCATTTCATTAGCAAAGTAAATTCGGGGCATATTCGAAAAAAGAACGCAGATTTTTATAAAAAGTGAAATCGGGAGTCGGAAATCCAACACGGGCCAATCTCGAAATCATGCGATGAACCGGAAAATTAAAAAGAGCATGAATAGGAATACATCCCTCCAATACCTTTCCTGGTAAAATAAAGGCATTGGAAGTCGGGAACTGTCACCCTGTTCTGGGGGAAATGAAGGAAGGTATGGTCTTGAGCTTGTAGTAGGAAGTGGAAGTGCTGGAACATGAGCCCATCCCTTTTCCTCTTCTTTGCCCGACCCAATTGAGAGTATCCGGGACTGCGTTGATAATTCCGAGCATATTGTCTCTACAAATTGAATGATGGCAAGGCGAGCTGGCGGAGCCCCGTGTCGAATCCTCGTCTGACTCATCCGGTCTACGTCTCGAATTATCCCACTTAGCCCTTGCCGGCCCTCAAAGCCCTCCCGTGACCCCCTCACATCGCCTCCTCTTCACATTCATTATTATCTGAACAGCCTCCGGAGTCCGCCCAGCCGTCGGGGAAATTAAAGTATGGAACCAGAACCCATAATCTCTCTTCTCTCCGCCTGTGGAGCAAACCCTATGCAATTACACACACTCCTCTCGCACAGAGAGAAGAGAAAAGAAGGAGGCTAACGATGGCCTAGCACTTCCAAACACTTTCCACCCAGAGTTCGAATGAGGGCCAGGAAGAACGGAATGGGCCCTTATCCTTTTCACTATACAACCAACACGTTCCCTATCGTGTGCGTCCTCCAATGCAGGCACGTCACACTCTAACGCTAACTTTAGCTATAGAACCCAATCCTATGCCTGCCCAGGCATGAGTTCGGCTGAAATGTCCTAGAGATTTCTCGGGACAAGAGTCATATAAGAAGCGTACAGAGCATATAGAGATTTCCTCCTAGACATATAAATGAGAGTTGAGTGATGGAAGGAATGGAGACAAGTTTTCCCGTCCTATGTCGTCTTCGTTCCCCTTATCTCCGTCGCCCTCTCGAGAATGTTCTCGAGTGGCACTCGAGTTCTCCGCAGGGTCGGGTTTCACCACCCCGCCTGTATTTGCTCTCTCACTTGCTCTCGTCGTTACACGGAGAGATGAGGAACGGCTGACTAAGTTTTATGTCTCTATGAATTTCTATCCCATTGGCAGAGTAGCAGTAGAATTCAAATAAGGAACGACGCCCCTCTCGTTCCTTCTCTTTTCCAATTATCAAATTCTACCTGATCCTGTTCAAACAATCCAATATCCATGGCTGAAACAGAAGAGACTCTGATTGGGAAAATAGGAGGATGTGAAATAGTTGGGAATGTGGAGAGAGGGAGGATTTTAAGACCTAATTTGAACGAGGAGCTCGAAATGAGTCTTTTGGACGGTCGATGTGGGGAAATCTGTATGGAGCTTCCTGCCCCGAGTCAGGATGTGTGATTAGAGGAGGGACAGTCAGGCCTAGCAAGTATATGGACTAGGCAGAGGATTTTCTTCCCAGCTGTTACTCGAGGGCCAATCTGCCCGGTCCCCAGCTCTATTTACAGAATCGTATGAAAGAGGCGGGAGCGGCGGCCTCGCCCAAAACTTCCACCCACGGATGCGGGCCGATAAATAAATGAGAGCTCTCATTACTCCCATTATTTCGCATTGCTCCACCGGCCTTTGCCTCTCCTCGCCGGGGTCTTCAGCGGGGAAAAATCGGTTGTCAGAACCTGGAGCCATCTCTCACGGCAGAGCCTTCATTTTTAATTTTTAATCCCTTCGCCCAGGAAATTCCCTTATCTAATCCTGTCCCCTAATGCATTATTAATGGGAACATCCTCTTTGGGAGAGAATCGATGGGGAATATGGGAATCTCATCTCGGCCCATACGAGGAACAGAGGGGTTGCGAGAGAGATTTATGTGGGGAAAAAACCTCTGGCGTTATTATCTAATGGGGCTTCCTCCTCAGCCCGTCAAGGAGGAATTCTTTGGAAGTCTCAGCTTTTGGCGGAGGCTGATCGTGGAAAAGATTATTATATATTGTGGAAGACGATAGCATCGCTTCGCCCTCCTTCCCCACTAATTATCAGGTCGGCTCTCCCGCAGGAGGCTGATGATGGTGAAAAAGTACGTCGTAAGGAAAATATTCGCTTCCCAATCTGAGCATCTCAGCATACCGAGTCCTCCCTCCACTGTTCCCCACCTGTTCCAATAACATTCCGCATGGAGAATCCCATCCGCTCCCCCCTCGGCCCCCAATACAAAGGAGACAAAAGGGGGAAAAGCCGTCGAGTGACTCACGGGAAGTCGTGGGCGAATGGGCCGATTTTCCATCCGCTCCACACTCGCTCAGGCTCACCCCTTCACGAATTAGAAGGACTTCCTCCCCTGGACAACAATGGGCGGGTAGCAACAATGTCATCCCACCACCACAAAAGAGCAGGCGACCGAGCACAATACACTCAGTGGGGCATAATGGGCCCATTATGCCCCCCGACCCTTTTGTCTCACCTCCCATAAGGTAGAGCGGAGCGGGGCTACAGTTAGCCCTAATGAAACTAATCAAGGTTCCGGACCTTCTTTCGCCGATTCATACTCCTCTGCGCTACATATATAAATGTTAATGTGTCCTACACCCACCCTCGCTCATTCAACTTGGCTGTACAAATAAATTCGGCCCTCATCTTCGCCCAGCAGTTGGGCTCTTTTCCATTCAAGCTCATCAGAGAGAAAGGAGAGAACCTAGAGCCATACAAATGCTCGAACTGCATAGAAGGAAATGAGCTGAAGCCATAAGCTCCCATCGTATATCTCACCGAGCGAGTGAGGCAGAGCCATTCTGGTTCGCAAGACTCCTACGTCCCCAGAGCCCTTCATTTTTTCAATTAAGGGCCGAGGAATTGAATTAATAGAAAGCGGAACGAGGAGTCGCTGGGAGTCAGGTCATAAATGGGAATAGGAGGAGACCCGTATGTTATGCCAGGGACCAGCCGTCGTCTTCATCTCCCGGGGACTGTCCGCCCTCGCCGAGAAGAACCAAGTACATGGAGTACGTTCGAGCTCCCAAAGTGCAGAGA
Source organism: Neelides sp. FZ-2019 (assembly GCA_009869795.1). Classification (NCBI taxonomy): domain Eukaryota; kingdom Metazoa; phylum Arthropoda; class Collembola; order Neelipleona; family Neelidae; genus Neelides; species Neelides sp. FZ-2019. The sequence goes on along the minus strand of VJMY01000341.1, from coordinate 17,689 downwards.
CCGGCTTTTAGGAAATTGGTCTCTCCTGCTGGCTCTCATTCCATTCCTCTCCGATGATATCGTCCCATCGTAAAACCTGCTCAACCCACGACCACGACGAGAGAGCCGGTGGAGCGGGCAGGAGCCGGCCACCTCACCGCGAATAATTTATACGAAAGAAAAGCCTCGTAGCCCAGCCTGAATCTGGATCTGCAATGCATTAGTATTATCTTTTCATATGGGGGCTGCGTGGCGATGGGCCTTGGGCCGCCCTGATAACGCCCGCCCGCCCTAACGAGCTCCATTCTAATCGAGACGAGCCGCAAGAGCGCTTTACACTCCTAGTATATACCCTTAATACTCTTTTCACATTTTATACAAGATCCACTCCTCCTACCAACTCAAAAAAAACAATTCCAAACATACCTACCATGCATATAATTCCTCAGCTCAAATGATGGCGAATCGTAAAGGAGAAGCGGAGGTGGAATAGCTGAATATATTAAAGGCAGTTAAAAGCGTTGGGGAACTTTCCAAAGGCTTCTCCTCTCTGAAGAGTTAATTGATGTGAGAAGAGGAGCCGCTGAAGTCTACGTCAAAGCCGACCACCTTTTAATTAGAGCAAGAAATCACTGCCGCTGGGGAATCGCTTCCGAGGATCCTGCCTAAACCCAACTGACCACTTCTCTCAGCCATTTTGCTAATTCCTCATTTGAGATGCAGGGAGGTTCGAGTGGCTAGCCGTTGAGGCCCTCAAATGCTAATCAAGGTAAATTGGGCTTCTCAACAGACTCAATGGAATCTATCCTTGCATTCCCGGTCTTGCGGGAACGGATCGGACACGATATGGTAATCCCCTCATTACCATTTTCTCCCAGCTAGAACTGACGGAAGGTTTTAGAAAAGTTAGCATTCACCCTCCTTCGCCTTATTATTACACATTCAGAGCTCGCTCGTACAAAACTCAAAGGGAGAACTTTTGAGCATAACCTAAATACTACCAATTGGCCGATGGCCGTCAACCCTCCTTGTAAATCCAACTCCAAATGTCGGAAAATTGAAATGGCGAACAAGCGACTCAACAGATATTACGAGAACGCATTACCGGAAGAGCCTTTCACAACCCGGCATGTTCGTCGAGAGATGAAAATAAGGTGAAGGGTCTCAAGTAACCAAGTGGATTGACATCCCCCTTTCAAGGGAATAACTACACAGGAAGGACAAATCCACTCAAAGCATTATTTCTCTCCGTCTCACCTAGACTATATGGGGATAAGAATGGATTGAATGAAAACGCCTCGTTTCCGCATGTCCCAGATCTAGCTGAGATGGATGTCTCGGCTGACACGGAAGATCGGGGAGCTGGGGCCATAAGTCTCACATGGATCCAAAGTCCCCATTGAGGGAGAAAAGAAATTGGATCAGATTCACTTTCATAGGTTTGCTCTCTCGAGGCGGGCAGGAGAGGAGGTGGGAGTTTTTGGTAATTCCATTCCCGAGCTCGATCAGGATGACTCATCCGGCGGCCGGCGGTGAGAGAATCCCGACGACGGAAAGGTGCGGTGGAAAAATACGGGCTTGGCTTGATGAGGACTCTCGTAAAAGGCCGAGCTTATGGACCGTAGTTCCTCTATTCTCAGGTACAAGATGTACCCATCCATTAGGGCCTTATCTTATCCTCGCGTGTGGTGTAGGTTTGCGGAGAGCATGAGCTTCTCCATTCCGAGTCCTTTCCTACACTCCACCGACCCAAGTACATTATGCATGCCCTCGTCCTCTTCCAAGAATACAAATTATAATTCTGAGGGCTCGCTCGTGGATGCGAGGCCCCCGGCAGCCTCTCCTTTTCCTTGAAATAAAACCCGGCCCATTCCTCAACTCCACACCGGCTGACAGAGCGGAAGGCCCACTTCACATTCTTCTCCCTGCTCCCACACATGGGCCGAATTTATTTCCAAATGGTCGGCTTTGAATTTTGCAAGAGTCTCCATGCTGGGCTTTCCCCTCTGCTCCTTTTTCTCAACGGCCCGTCGCGATAAATATTTTTTCAAGTACTACATTTACGGACAAGACTCTGCATTGTAATCAACCAGGAACCTCACACGATAAATCACGGTAATTTTTGGTCATAATGTTTATGAAAAATATGTATTTTGAACAATTAAATTACAGCCTGATTTTAATTTATGAGCGAGAAAAAGCACTAATTCCATGAAAAATGTTCAAGATCAGAGACAACTTTGACCAAGGATTGAAATGAGGAAAGTTAGGGTCTTGAACATAAACAACCAACTGGCTTCGCCAAAACTCCAGATGGAAAGATACGTTGAGATAGTTAACATCCGCCCCGGTTTGTCCACTCTTCTGTCTAGTTGAATGTGGACCCTAGTTTTCCTCACATTCCACTCCTTCTGTATGCATGAATCGACGAGGACCGACGAGATCCAGGGATGAACGTCAGGAGAATGCAAATCAAAGGAGTAAGCCGAGAGTAATGGGCCTCGGCCCCTGAGCTCCTGAGGAAATCCGATTCCTTCCCGGCGGTCAGGCCTCCCTTATCACCCCATACACAAGCCCAGACATATGGGTTCCCAGTCAAGAGACCCAAAAGGGCGAAGAGCATTAGCACACGCGACACGCCATTTCCCTCCCCACGAACAGATTCAGATGGATGAGTTTCCCGTGAAAGCCACCCTCGAAGAAGTAGAAGGCTCGGTGGACCTTCAGCCTCCTTGCATTCTGTTCTGAGCAGAGTTGGGGAATCGACGGGTCGTCGTGAGGAGGCCGACTGTCACTCCACGTCATGCCTCGCCTGCCTATCCTTCCTATTTATGGGAATCTACTCCCCTGGACTTCCATTTACATCCCAGGAACAAAGAAACTCATTGATTCAATAAAACCCAAAGTCTATTCACGTTTAATTTTACTAAACAGAAAGAAATAAAGTTCTACAAGGCTTAACTTGGGATTTTAGAACATGATCAAATTCAATGCTCCAAATGAAAATGAGCCCAATTTGTGAAAAAAGAATGAAAAGCTGGAGACTTTTAGTCTGCGGCCCATTCCAGCCGAGCCCAATCAAAACTGTCCCATTCGCTTCACTCGAAATTAGAAATTAAGCGAGGAGAGATGGATAATAATAAGGAGGAGGAATTAGCTCAATCGAGACTACTGCGAGTAGGCACGGCGAGATGCTCAGATCAAACTCGCCGACAGGAGGAAAGAGGAGCCGAGAGTCATAAAACTGAGTCGGCTCGCCCTCTCATCTCCTTCTGTCCTCGGGACTCTCGGGGGCCTAGATCGTAATTCGGGCCTTTTATTATATTCCTTTGAATTGAAACGGCTTCGGTCTAACTCTGCAAGGGAGGTTGGTCGTATCGGCGGCTCCGCCGGTCATCCAACTGGAAGGAATAGGACAAGGACTCACCGGCTCTCCATCAGGGTTCATTAGCCGGCCCTTCTCTTTCTCCCTGACACTAATGCGATTCTCGGGGCGGGCGGAGGACAATTTGAGCCCCCAAGAGGAAAGTTGGCAGGGAGACTAATCTCTTCATCTCTTACTCCAATCACATCCTCCTCGAGGTGACCCTTCATCAAAGAGATATTCTAATTCCATAATAAGTCGCCTTTTGTTCCTCGCATCCTTTTATTTGCCTTCTGCCCGTCCGAGGCGACAAGACTTCATTAGATAGACTCGTAAGGCGGATTCCCTCCGAGGACCATTCAATACATCAAACATCCCCCGAATCCTAAATTGGAACTCAATCCCTTCAGGTGGATCCAATAACGAACGGATTGTCTCCAGGACGATTAATCTATCTATACTTTTATCCATGTAATATATACATCTGTATGGGCCATACCCAATACTATTCTTTTCCTATCATTCGTTATACCTTTGCATATTATAAAGCCAGATGTGCTTACATACCGCATTTTTATACCACAGGGTTCAGCTACATAAAGTGCTAAGTTAAGTGTGAGACTTTTTGCACTTTCTTGAACCTCCTTTTACAAGTATAAACATAGATGGAAATACACATTATTAACATATGCTATGGGTAATATTAATGATGGTTGATGATGCGTATTTGTACTCATGGAACGTAGTAGAAGTAACGATGTACCTGAACGGGCCGTTGCATGTCCTGAACGAGGAAAGAAAATGAGGAACGAACAGAGGACACACACACACATGAGAGGGGCTCATATTCACACGGAGACGTACGTGGGACTCGGATTAATTATTGTAGCCATTTTTACGATGGGCGGTGGGAAAAGGGCCTCTTGTAGCCAAGCTTGTTCCTCCAGCTTTCCAGACTATAAAAGTGGAGTAACATGTGTTGGGCTGGCTGGAATGACATTAAGACGTAGGGAGTAGAAGGACAAGGCGAGGTTTCCTTCCCCTTAGAGCATTCCTCGGCCCATGAGAATCAACACTTTTTGCTGGCCGAATGTGGGAAGGAGTTCGTCAGAGTGGTGATGTAACGAGCACCCATGACTCCACGAACATGCATAGTTATGCATATGTGCCACCTTAAGAATAATAAAGGAGATAAAAAAGGTCGCCTACCTTCACCGTGGTGGGGACGAAGAGGTCTGGATCGGGCGAGGAGGGCGAGAAAGACACGTCGTCCTTTGCCAGTCCTCCAGGGGCTCCCATGGAGAATCCCTTTGCTTTCACCCAAAATCGAAACTTGGAGTTCTCCGCATTGTTGATCTCTTCCCCACGAAGGGTTTTCACGATCCTGACGTACTTCTTCTTCGTGATCGTCTTGGTCTTGGCGGAGTCGCCGTAAGTGTTGAGAACCCAGGGTTGAAAGGCTTCAAACATGTTCTTCCTTGACATTCTGGTGCTTGAGAGGAGACTCATCTGTTTCGGCTGAGTAGCTGGCTTCAAAGGACTCCCAGCCTTCCGCTTGCATCCTCCATGGCGAGGAGAGGAACGAAGGGAAGAATCCTCTTCGGGGCGGAGGCCCATTTGGAGAGCGGAAGGGCAAACACGAGACGGAGCCCCGGCACTTCCGCTGCTCAAACCCGGGAATAGCGTGTCTATGGAGTAGCGAGAACTGGCGTCCCGGACCGGGACGCTCCGACGTGAAGAACGCTCGCACATTCTTCTCAATGGGATGACCTATGATTTATGTTCATTTGATCATTTAAATGAGAGACCTTTCAACCGCATTGCCACGAGCCACAAGTTAACCCGCACGAAACGTATAGACCCGAAAAGTTATTACAAAATATTCTGCTCTATTTTATTCCTCGTTTGTCATATATGCCTTGTACTAAACTGACACATGAGGCATTTATACCTGACTAGAAACTTCTTTATATATTTTCTTTTTATGCTTGTTATGCTTCCTCTAAAAGGATGTACATGTAATGGGAAAGGCATAATAATGATAAGTAGGTATATGCCTTTGTAACACTATTCTCTTCCATCAAGTAAATTATATAAATTACTCTCACCTCAATTTTCACCTCAGAACAGGAGAAAATAGAACAAAGTCGTCCAACAGCTCACGTTACACTCACTCACGGAGCCCGACTTCTATGAGGTATTAATATGAAAAGGTAAGTTTTTTTTCCGTTTGAGTCTCAACGCTATGTAATTTCCCCTTTCAAAGATGAAACTTGGCTTTTATGAAAATTCAAATTCTGTCCTTAGAATCGATTTTGGGAATAATGGAAGTGGAGTGATTCGAGACGGGGGATTCATCAGCTTGACGAAGGGCGGAGAGCGATGACACTTTTCATCGGTGGCCCACTCGAGTATTGGGAATACAAAGTGGCGGCGACGGCGTTGCTCGTCTTTCGCTTCCAAACCCTTGTTTTACAGTCGGATGAACATAATGTAGCGGAGGGCCGGGCAAGACAGCAAAACACTTGTTGAGATGAGTTCGAAGCTCTGGTAGTTTGATCCTCTCGACTACCCGGTCTTCCTCTCTTATCTGAGAGGAGTCGAGAGAATAAGACAATAATTTAGGGCAATTAGGAGGAAAAGAAGAAAAAAGAGGCCTCTGAGTAAAACCACAGCGAAGAAGAACCAACACCCTCCCCAGAACTCAACGCCCAGAACAAACTTGGCCCTATTGCTCTCTCTATCTTTCCTAACTAACCACCACGTATTCCGCTTCATGCCACAAGGTTTATATCACTCCGTGTATAAAACCAATTCGCTCTCTCTATACCCAGTGTGTAGTGTGTCTCCTTAAGGTCGCATATCGCTCTTTGGAACTTGGAACCATCGAGTCGTATTCTACGACGAGGAGAAAACAATAGAAAATAATTTGGAGAAGGAGCCGGGTAATGATTTTATAAAATTGACAGGATTGAAATTAATTACAGGGGCGTTCTCCCATTGTCTCCATCTCTAATGAGAGGGGAAACCAGTAGCCAGAGACCCAGTCAATACATTTCTTCCGAGTAAAAGGAAATAAAGGACAAGGCTTCACTCACTCTCAGAGTGGGAGTCAAAGAGTCGAACAGTGAATGAAGCCAAAACTTGGGCCTCCTATACAATTAAACACATACATACTATAGCGCTCCTCCTTGAGCCCAAAAGAGAGACGAACCTGTGCAAGAGACAGCAACGACGACAAGTAAAGGAAGTTCTGTTATATGAACCGAACGTGGCTGGTAATACAACACTCGCACAAAATTCACTTCGCCCTCAAGGGTTCAAGAGTTGTAGTTTAGGGAACTTTAGGTTGGCCGATAAAAGGGGAACGGAGGAGCCGGTTGCCCGGTGTATGGAACTCGAGAACAAGTTCTGGGGATTACGGAGAGGAAGACGAAGGAATGAATTCACCCGCAATTTTTCTTGCGAGCTCAGAGGGAGTGAAGTTCAGTGAAGGGCGGAGATGCACGTATGAAGGGCATAGAGGGGAGCTGCGAGAGCGAAAAGGTCCCGGGACCACGAGAGGTTGAAGACTGTGGCTCAATCCCCTCGCCTGCCCTTCTTTTACAGGCTGGGATGGTTGGCAGAGGTTCTCGACGAAGGCCGCTCCCCCACCAGCCTCCTCTCACATGTTTCTGGGCAGCACGGGCTCCTGCCGTCCTCGCCACCGCCATCCGCCCATATATCTAACTCAACATCATCTGTGGGCCTCCTAGGTCCCATGAGGGTTCAATCCGCCGAGCCCAACCCAGGGACTCCCCATTACTCCAACGGATGAATGAGGCGGGACGTAGGTAATGAATGCGCCGGCCAGCCCATCACTCTGACGAGGAACAGGTCTCCCACTCGAACCGTCGGCTCCCGAATCTCGGCACAGCTCGCCTTGAATACAAAAGGCCGGAGGAGAGGGATATATTGTCTCCACATATTGTAGCCAGAGACACCCTCGCTCATCCATTAGGAGGAGGACAATGGAGAACGGACTCGAGCTCGGCCCAGAGTTTCGGACATCCATTTAGCTGTCCAACTTCCCTTCGTGACCCTTACGTGCTCAGGCTTCGTCACCCTTCCTTAGCCCTAATTGCCCTCCCGCCCTCTCATATTACTCTTCTCCCATTCCCCTTTATTATTACGACTCTCGCCCATGACGTCCAACTATTTTCCTTCATTAACTACGGACCTTCTCCAACTCTCTCATAGAGCATTCGCCATCTCCTTGATTGTACATTCAGTAGACCTACATGCTACCCCATGTGAAATGAGTTATTCTACCACAAGCTAGTCGTATAATATATTTTACAATGCTCGTATGACTTCGTCATGTGAACTTTTAATGCACTTTCGTGTATTATGCAATGCTTTGCTCTCGCTCCGTTGCTTAGCTCTCGTACCCCTTGAAGAGGATCACAAGAGTACAAATTTAATTCTAAAAGCAAAAGTTGTTCAAATTGATTATGAGATAGGATGATTCGATATGATTTCACTCGGGAGTTCCTTGTCCCATGTGGAGGCTCTAATTCTCCTCCATCAACCATCTCCCCTTATTACATTTTTTAATCTTTGGGTGTGGAGAGGGCGGAGGAGCTATTAGTAAAGGAAAGCACATTTTTAAGCCTCCCCGAAAAAGAGGGGAGAAAAATTAATGGTTGAGGTTCTGATCAGTCTGGGGGGAATTGATTAATCTCCTTCTCCTGCCTTTTCAATCTTCGGGCAGAAGTGAGGGGGAAGCCGTTCCTAAGTTAATAATGAGGACGGGGAAAAGAATGGGAAAAGTCTCGCCTCCCCCGCCTCTCCGCCGCCGCTCCTCATTCCATTAACCATACTTTCAAAGATTATCCCTCAACGGGCTTTACCTAGCAAGGACCTCTGAATGAGAAATCGTCCCAAGTAGATGAAGACTCATCCGTTCTGCTCAATATTCATCGATGCGACTCTTTCCTCTCCATGCCTTTGAATGGTTCTCCCTGGATGGGATGCATTAGCACCAGTGCTGTTGAACGTGCTGTTCTGTTTATCTCTCAAAGAACCAAGTGGGAGGTTATAAGTACACACTCTGTAGTGTACATAAGAAGGAAGGAGAAAACTCCCATCTCATCTTTATCTCCTATCTCGTCCATGGTGGAGGTGGGGAACGGAAGAAGGCTTTCGTGCCTTCGGCTCTCATCACACTTGAACAGCCTTCATGGATTCAACGAAATTCCTCGGAAACTCCGGACGCCTGTCCTTCAATCTCCGGACCCAAAGTATCAAATTTGAATATTAAATACTTTCGACCCACCGCACAGCCTCTCTTCCATTCTCCCTCGCCTCTCAAGAGCCGGAGAGCTTAAGAGCTGAGCCAGAGATGGAATAAATCTATTAATCTTGCCACAAATCAATCGGAAGTGGATCAATCATTCACGGGACCCAGAACCTTATATATACTTCCACAGCTTCCAGAACACCCCGAGTTCTTCACGCTCACATCCTGAGACAAAGACTCGTGTTCTTTTCTACCTCTTTTACCAACTAATCTTTATGCGTCTGTATATCTCTTCCTTTATACTTTTCTTGCAGATAGTCCCACTCCTAAACTTTCCTACGGAGGAAAAGTTTTATAAACAGCCCTTGTGCTTTTGCGAAGTAGCAGTCTGTCCTCTCTGTTAATCTTGTAATACGAGACTGGCATCGACTGGATCGACGATACATGTTTGGAGATACGGCTCAATGAAATGACTCCGTCAAATGGAGTAATACAAGATGAAAGTTATGGACCAACGGCCCAATTGAGAATCCTTGCATTTGCATTTATAACTCTCGTGGATCGAAGAGAAGCACTTTGAAGGAGAGGAAGGGCCATTCCTTCCTCAACCATACCAACCATACATCTCCTTAATTCCCCTCCACAAATACATCGTTGCATCACATCCGAGTACATTTACAGTCGACTTCCACATACTCATACCAAAATGCGAGACCAGCAGAACTTAATGTTGGTTTATAACGTAAATTTCTGCCAATAATATGACTTGCTCTTGCATACATTACTTATTGTTAAGTATAGCGAGCAGTAATATGTTTTATGCTCAAGCTATGTATATGGTGCTGTGTACATCTACTAATATGCTTTGAGTATGATACAACTTGTACATTAGTGCATGGAAGGAGTCCAGAAGGATCGAACGAGTTCTTCTAGTAGAAGATATGAGCGGCGTCTCTTGTACATCTACTCCCGTAAAATATTTTATCGTGTCTTTAATTCCTATCTCTTGAGTAGAATCCGGAGCGGGGCCTCTTACCCCAATCGTAATAGAGTCATTCAACGATTTTACTACCCTCTTCCCCTAAAATCTTCTTTGAGTATTTAGAAAAAAGATTTTTAATTCCTCCTCTCCAATAATCCCTTCTACCCTCAGAGGCTTAATGGAAGGCAAAAACACACTCGTTCGCTTATTCGTTTCTAAAGTTCAAAAGTTAGACCATGTGGAACGTGTAAGGCGTCGTGATGAACTCCAGTTAATGGAATCAATTAAAAATGTGAACCAAGAGGCTTCACGACTCCTGGTTCAGATGAGGAGATATGTTCCTTCCTCGGCCCACATCGTTCCTAATTTTCATGGGAGGATGTTCGATCCTGGTTTTATCGACTCGTAGAACACATGGGAGTAGAGGCAGAAGGAGAGATAAGGGCCACGAGTGGATCTTATGAATAGGACTCCCTGCCCAAGTAAGGGTCTCGTATTTAAAGTCACACTCTCGAAGCTCACCTTCGCCCCCCGCCTTGGTTCGGGCACCTCTAATGAAATCCCTCACAAATTTCTCACGTCTGAGGAAACAAGGGATTGTGTGACGGGAGAGAGGAGCCGACCATTATTCATCTCCTTTGTCTTCCTCCACGTAGTCCCCCCTCCTAATTCTGATTTATTCAACAAGGCCTCCTCTCAAGTCCCTGTCACGACCAACTACTATACTCACTCGCGGGGGCGGACGAGCCATAAACCATTGAACTTGCTCAATACACCCCGACTATATATAAATTCCCCTCTATCACTCTTTAATAGAGAGCCCGGCCCGTCTTGTTGCTCTTAATACAATGAGGAGCGACGGGGCCAGAGAGGCAAGCGAACTTATAGAGATTCCATCGTCCATTTATTACACGTTTGCCCATTAGCCCCTCGACGTTATTAGGGCTAAGGCCGTCAGGGCAAATAAATTCATTCCCATGTGATATGTCGGAGGAAGATGTCAAGTGAGCGACTTGGGTCGTCCTAAAGATCATAAGCTCTGACTCCGGACATTCCATCGGGCGGTGAGGAGTCACGTCGAGGCAGACCAAATTCGGCAGCCTGTTGAATTCTCCTCTTCTCATCCATAACTCATCCGAAGAGTCAGTCATATATAGGGAGGCTGATGAGGCGGTCGCCCAAGCAGAGGCCGACCTACGCCCTCAATCCCAACACCACCCTTCCCGACCTTCACTCCCTCCACACGTTATTTATCTTGGAGAAGCTACCCACGAGAGACTCCAAAACCTCACTCCAAGTACCCTCTTATAAAAGGACAATTTTTAAAGAGAACCAACCCAAGAAATCTCCTTCAATCCTCCTTAAGACTCAAGTACTGACCAAGCCCGATGCGATCCCATACATACTTATAACCTCCCTATTTATGAATCAAGCATATGCCCATGTGGTGAGTCAATGAGTAATGGTATGGTTCTATTTAAGTTGTTTGAAGGAAAGCAGTATTAAAATAGAAAATAGGATAAGGTATATATAGTATATATATTTAATACAGAAATAAGTAATATATTCTCCCACAACAATGAATACCACTACTATTAGGTATACACTGGTAAACATGCAAGTCGAGTTGTAGAGTATGCATAGTGTATTTGAGCATTGATGTTAAAAAGTAAAGCCATTTGTAAGAAAAAGGAATCGTCCAAAGTTCTTGAAAAGAGCCAAGGTTGAAGGGCGTAAGAGGCAGAGTCGAGTTGAGAAAGAATTATTCGATTTGGTACCAATTAAAGCACCATCACTCACGTCGAGCTTATTGGCATGAGAATTGTGTATGAGGTCGAGAGTCCCCCCACGCCCATGGGCCCACCGACCCGACAGAGAGGAAGAAGACACATTTTTATCCGTCGGCCCATTCTTATCCCTTGATCTGATACGGGCCGCCCGCCCTCACCTGCCCTGAGCCTCACCAAGGGAAGAAGCATATAATTAGCCCCCGCCCGCGAGAATGGCTCAATAGGTAATTACGACCCCCACAGAAGAAAAACACAATTCATAACGCGGCAATCGATCTCGATTGAGGGGGCTTTTGAAGGATCAAAAACGGTCGGCGTAAAAGGAGTCGGCAATCAACTCCACTTTCACGTCTCCAACAGCCGGCCCTCATTCCAGAGATTCTTGTCACCTCAAACTTGAGCCCTGCAGAATCAAACTTTCAATCCACACCTCTCGTACACTTGGAGCAAAAGCCTCTCGAGTGGAGCTCAAAGACTCAAAGGTATGTTTCATCCTAGGAGGAAACAGAAAGAGAAGTCCTTTTAAAGGTTATGCCTTTTACTCTCATACTCAACGAGTTTGTTTCTCCTGTTTCTCCCATTATATCAATTGACTCGCATTATTTTATACCACCCGGCCGCTTTTTGAAAATTATTCTCATTTCCACCAGAAATATGTATCATGTGCATATTAGATGTTTATCAAGTTAGAGTGTAAATGTGAATATATTAAATATTCTCTTCTTTGCTCTCCACTTACTCTTGAGCAAATAGCCTTACTTGTAATCTATTGAACCTAAAAGTACCTATATAAAGGAAATACATTTATTTTATGCTTTTCTCAGTAGGTACTCCAATAATAAGTGTATTTGCTTCTTAAAAAGCTTTCAATTTCCCTATATTTTCTCTGAAATAAGAGGGAAAGATAAGGGATATTGGCTTCAAACAGCCGAGATTGCGAAATGGAATAAGAGAAAAAATGATGAAAGTAGTGAAGTTTTTTTTCGTGATAGTAGTCGGTATGGTGGCCGGCCGGAACCCGTTTAAAAAGGATCGACCCACGAACCCGTTTGTCACTCGTAGAGGTTCAAGCTCAAAGTTGATGGATGATGGAGTCGAGGCATTCGGCTCCCCAGTCCACCTTTCCTCATTAGCATGGCCGGAGAGTGGCGAGGGGACCGTTGACACTCGAAGGAGCCACGAAGGAGTTATTCCCTAATTGAAGGGTGACTAATCATTTTTATCGGCCCGACCGGCGTCTGGATCGAAGGTTTCCTCCTCGTCCGGCCCACTCACTCAGGCCCGAACACATACTTTCCTCTTACTTAGTTCCTTCGCCCCGTCCCATCTCACGAAGTGGATGGACCCAGAAAGCAAAAACACAAGTTGCGCCTTAAAATTAAATTAAAAGAGAAAAACTCGAGAGATAAGTTTATCATGACAAAGTTTTTTCATCCTCCTCTCGCCGTATGTTCTGATGAGAATCCCTGAGCAAAGAAACTCTCAGGAGCTCTTCTATATGTAATAAACTACAACTACTTACACTAGTTCTTCAACAATTTTGACATTAAAGTACAATCATGGTCTAAAGTATGAACCGAGAACTGCCTGAGTCTGCAGTGTAATAAATAACACCACATCGTAGCGTAGGATAAAATACGAAACATTCTAATAATACTTCATTATAGGCTTCATTCTTACTCTTACTCCTTTCGTTAGTCAGTTGAGATGTCCATTTACTTTTAAATATTAATTAATTTTTTACGAAGTAAGCAATACGAATGAGAAAATGTAGTTCGAAAATAAGTGGTTGAACTAAATTAGTAAATAAAAAACTGGACAAATAATGAAGAGCAATGAGTAAAGAAAAGTTTTGTATTTGTGAGTTTGTGTCAGAATCATAAATGCATAAGGCATGTAATCATAAAGTAGAAGCTACTAGTGATTTAGTCAAAAGGCTCTCCGCCCTTGAAGACGGAGTAACTTTTTCGAGCGATTCCAAGATTAATTGGAGCAAGAGATGAGGTAAAGGTCCCTGAGCCATAAGTGAGATTCTCATTTGGATTGATCTCTGCACACGATGCCCAAAGCATACACGAAATGTCTCCACTCTATGTTGTGTTATAAACATGGATTTAAATACCCAGAAAGGATTGGTTGGGATGTAATGCTGTAACACGAACATGGGAATTTCCTCAAAGTTTCATGCATTGCGAGACGGGGAGGCCTGAGAGTCTCCTCCAGGAGTCCATGGGTGGGAGATGGATGTAATTGGATTAATATGAGAAAGAGTGGAGATGAAAGAGGCGAGGCGGCCTATTAATTATCTCCGTTGTGAATCTCTTTCTCCGTCTCTCTGAGTCCTTCTCGCCCCGACTGCGGCTTCTGATACGTTTTGGTGGGAGATGAAGCTCATTGGGATTACGGGTCAAATTGAGCCCGTGGCCGGTCAATGCCCAAAAAGAAGAAAAAAGACCTCGCCCTTAATGGGCTTCGGGTTGGAGATGAACAAATTGAATACTCTCATTACTTGTCCCTCACTATCTCTGTAAGACGAGCGGGTCTTAGGGCTTCCACTTCCCATCCAAGAGAATCAGAAGAAGTCACCAGAAGTCGACTTATTCTCAGAACAAGTGGTCCTTAAGAAGCTTCAAACGTGGGAGTCTCAAGTTTAAATCTTGTTGGTAACCTACATTCATTCCCTTTTCTGGCCCTATCTCCTATCTTCGCTCGGAATTTGGGGATGATGAGACCAATTCATTTCAATTTCTCAACATCCCACTCAAGGGAGATTTTAAAAGGACTGTCAATACGTTTTTGTTTGAATATTAATCGGATTTGAAGAGAACCTGAGTCTTATCGTTAGATTCGACTAAAAATTACGAGTTTATAATAAAAATTAAGTTGGAAAAAACAAAATAATTACCGTTAAATCAGTGTTCAGGGAATTAAGTTGATTAATATGAAAGATCATTGATGAAGATTTGAAGACAAAGAGAATTCAGTTTTGGAAAATTGTGAAGAAAAATGAACGGCAAAACACTAACCTCCCACCTAGTTTCAAGTAAAGATATTATTTGAATGCAAGTGCAAAGGGAACATTTCTTTCCCTTGGACTCAAGATCAGCATGATTTTCTTCAAATGCTTGGTGGTTTGAGATTGAATATTATTGTGCATACTAACATTGAAAGAGATGAATGACATAATGACTATTTTGCAAAATAATTTAATAATTCAAATAATAAATTGGCATTATAGATACTTATTTACTGACGTTCGTGAATTCGTACAATGACGTATGTGAATTGCTTCAAATAAGCAATCTTGTATTTCATTTTTCATATTTGTTCACTCTTATATTTCAGGTCTGCATGCAACATGCATAAGGTATAAATCATGAATGACGAATAAATAGAATAGGTAATAAGTACAATCATCTTGTAAAGACTTGGAGAGACGTACGGTTTAAAAAATTTATTTATCAACGAGTCCGTGAAAATTGGACAAGAATGAGTAAAAAGCGAAGGACGAGAATTTTAATTTGACGTTGTTCCATTAGTATTGGTAGGCGGATTGGGTCGGAGCCTTTTTTCAAGTACATGGGCTTCAGCTGGTTCGATCTTCTTGTAATATCCAGGTTTCGTCTCCACTACTTCGAATCCGAAGTTTTCATAAAATCTAATTGCACTTTCATTGTTGACTTGAACGTGCCTAAAAACGGAAAAATCAAATTGTTCAGTGTTAATTATATAAACGTCTTTCCTAACTTAATTGATAAAATAAATAATGAGCACGATTCTTTGGATTTGTAACGCCATAAAAGAAAAATGTTATAATAAAGTGTTACAAATCCAAAGAATCATCCTGTATTGAAATGAATAGAAAATTCGAGTTGCATTTTCAAACTTACAAAAATATCGAATCAAAATTTCCATCCTGCTCAACGAAATTAAGAACATGTTGAAGCATCTTTGTTCCCATTCCGAGCCGGCGGTAAGGAGCTAAACAACCAAGAGTCATGATGTAAAGTCGTCGTTGACCTTCTGATGTGTCTTTCCTGCAGCAAACACCTCCCACAACGACGTCATTGTAATAAGCTGAACATGAAAAAGTTATTAAATATTGGATCCTATTACCTTTTTTTAAAGAAGTTAAACGTCAATAAATAATAAATATATTTTGAATAAATGTCTTTTTCATTTTATCAAAACAAAATTAAATTACAACCAAAAATGAATTAGAGATTGAACTGAATTTTTTTAGAAGAGCCACAGAATAAAAGTAGAAATAATTCTTCTAATGAATAAATACGATTTTAATGTTTTGTTACCTAATCTTGCCAACTCTCCCGCTTGTAAAACGTCCTTATAAAATTTATCGTTGTATGAGACAGGAAAAATGACTGTGTTAAGTTTTTTAAGTTGCTTGATATTGTGGACAGTAATATCCCCCAGTGCGATCCGAGCTCTAAAAAATGAAGAAAGAAAGGATTAGCGTAAACTTCAATCACTTTCAATTATATCTCCTCAACCAATTGATAATAAGAAATTCACAAAAGCAACGGCGTTGAGCAAAGTAATTAAACGTTTAATGCAAAAAATGCCAATTGAAGAAAGAAAGGCAAATTTACTGTTAATTTCTCCCCACTCGTAATGAATGTCCAGAGTGCTTACCTCGTCATTCTGGTATATAATTTGAAGAGTGTGATGAAAGAAGTGAACAACTTGTGATTTTGACTCTTACAAAAAGAAGATCCACTAGAATTTTGAAAGGAGAAATGAAGACAAATAATTCCGAATTCGGCGAGGATGAGGAGGGACGGAGGAGGGAAGGCGAAATCGTTTGAGTTTCGCTCGCCAATGGGGGCGGGGCTCTTTCTCACATCAAGAGCCAAATATAAAATAAAATCTTTTGACTTTGGATTTAAGATCTTTGAATTTTAGAGATAATTGAATTGGAATTATAAAATGGAAGAAGAAAGTATGGAGGTGACCAAAGTGTACGGCGGGTGCGAGGGGCCAGAGGCCATGTACGTCAAATTAATTTCTTCCGACGGTCATGAATTCATTGTCAAGAGAGAACACGCACTCACCTCTGGAACAATCAAAGCTATGCTGTCAGGTCCAGGTCAATTCGCTGAAAATGAAACGAATGAAGTCAATTTCAGGGAAATTCCGTAAGCTATATTTTAAGTTAATTATATATTAATAAAAATTAATATGGTGTTCTATAGCTAGTTTTAATTGTATTTGGAATCTAAAATAATTGATTAGGTTTGACATTAGGAAAAGTTCTAGTATAAATCACAAAATTATTTAATCTTTGTAAATGAAGGTATTATTCAATTAAAGTACTAATGAGTTTATAATTTTCTTTGTTTTACTTCTTTTTCAGATCTCACGTTTTGCAAAAAGTCTGCATGTTCTTCACATATAAAGTCCGATTTACGAACAGCTCTACAGAGATTCCCGAATTCCCGATTGCACCGGAAATTGCTCTTGAACTTCTCATGGCGGCTAATTTCCTTGATTGTTAGGAACTAAGGTCTACGTTAATCGGCTTATAATGACTTTGAACTTTAAGAGTTTACATGAAATTATAAAAGTTTCATTAATGTTAAATTATTGTTTGAAATTCTTAATTTGTAAAATTTAAAAGGAATTTAACCAACTTAAATATCTTATATTTATTTAATTTTTAAAACTATTTAAATTATCATTTTTTGAAATTTACTGATTACGTTTTAAACTATTACATATGTAGCTCAAAGAGCAATTATTTATGATTCGTAACCAATTAATTTAATAAACTCAATTTAATGTTTATAAGAACTCTCATAAATGTCTTTAGTTTAATTGCGAACACACTGTTAGAGAGATTATAATACAACTGTTTTAAACTATAGTACTACCTACTGCAATTTATTTATCCGACTCCTTAGAGAAACTGTCAATAAAATAATCTCGAAAGTTATTTCATAACTAAAAATTAAAAGTATCGCGTAAACGGACAACTCGTAGCAGAGCAATAATTTGATCTTGCGACATTCATTTATACGAGGTTAGGTTAGGTTTTTAAGTTTTAAGTATCCCCAGTCGATATAATCGAATTTCATCGCGTTCAGATGTTTTGGGGCTAAATTAGAACCCGGCCACGAGTTGTCCGCGAACCAAAGTATCGACATGATAGATGCTAATTCTTCAATCAGCTAATCATTGATAGTCACAAAAGCTGTTGCTGAGAACATCTTGAGACATTTCATCAGATTTCATTTCATCAGATGGACACGAGTTTATCGTTAAGAGAGAACATG
>VJMY01000340.1:0-80784 GCA_009869795.1 Neelides sp. FZ-2019 | reverse complement strand
AAATTTGACGTTCTTTCGCATAATAATAATTTCGTGATGTGACTAGCTTTAGTTAATTAGTTATTAAGCAATTTAAGTTAATTGATATTTTTAATTGTATAACTTTTTTATTATTAATTTTTAAAGAAAGATTAATTTAGTTTTTAAAAGACCTTATTATTGTAAACAACTTTTGTATAAGGTTCGATATTAAAAAATCTTACCGTTTAGAAGTTAAATACAATTGAAAAAAATGAAAAAATGAGATACAAGAGGTGGCGCCAGGGGTGGGGCCTTATACGGTACCCTTCTTTAATAAATTGAAAGAGAATCTTACAACATGAGGAATTGACTTCAGTGTAGGGAATCCTTGGTAAATTGTATCTCTCTTGGCATTCTGGTGGATTCCTTTGGGAAGGAGGACCGGATCGTATTTTAATTCTCTAGCATATTGCCGCATGGCATGGGATGTTTTCATTGTTGGAAAAGTCGGTGAGCATGAAATGATTTCGCCCATGTCTTCTTCCGTATAACTTTAATAACAAAAAACCAATGAGACTGTAATTAATTATTATTCACTATAAACAATTTAAAAACAAAGTTAGGTATATTATAAAATTTGTATTCTCGATAAATAATAAATTATTTTTAATGTTTGTATTACGAGAAAAGTGTTAATGATCCTCTTGAATTTCTATGCTCTTCTTCAAGATTGAGAAATGCAGTCCCGGGTTCCATGGCGGATAAAAGTCTTTTTTCATCAATGAATGGAATCACAACAACGGCTTCCCACTCCTGCTTCTTCCCATTCAAATCTTGCTCGAATTTTTCCGGGTAATAGTCAATGATCGGTGAAGTTGAATCAGTCATCAAGGACTTTAAAAAAACATCGTTTTAATTTAAATTAAGATTCACAATATTTTGAATATTTCTTATAAAATTTTGCCAAGTCTCTCATATAAGTAAATAATATACGAAACTGAAAAATGTATTTTAAATTGAAATTAAATATGTTCAATTAAATAGAATTTGTTACCTGAAAGCAACCTGGTAATAATTTACGACTGTAAGCTGGAAGAACACCAAGCAGTTGTTCAAATGGCTTGAAAGGTGTTCCCTATCAATTTCATAAACTGACTTTTAATAATGTCACAAAAAAGTAAAATAAACTCATTGAATTTAAAACTGACCAAGTCGAAGGTGATTTGTTTCTTTGAGAAATCTTTGAGATCCGAGAAAAAAGGGCCGTAGTGATAAGGGTAATACCAACCCCAGGACGAAACTCCTTTGTAATAATAGGCCAAAACCCATTGAATTGCTCGAATATACTCGAACGCCAGAGCTTGAATTACCCCCTTGTTCACAACACTAAAATCCAATTTAGTATTGTAGTAGTTTCGTTTATATTGGAAAAATTCTAGTCGAAGTTCTTGTGAGTCCTGGTCATCAAAAAGTTCCTCGCCATCATTGAAAGTCTCTCGGGCGAGTTCAACAGAGGAGAATTTATTCTCTCTGAAAGCTTCTTCGGTCGTTCGATTGACCAAAGCTTGAAGTTCTTCAGGTAGCGAAGGTTCAAGCTCTTCTTCATTCCCAAAATTGTCCCTTCCAAAATCAAAGTCCTCAAACTGGAAAAAGAAATTTATCTCTAATTTCCACGTTATGAAAAGGATTTAAATCATATACTATTTAAAAGTAATTCTAATTATCTAAAATACAATAGGTATTTTATTTTATGAAGGAAAGTTAGTTTTTATAAAAATTTTGTATTTTACCATTTTTTCACCAAGCACGATATTCTTCCCGGTTTTGGACTCCATGTATTTCATATCGTCGTAGCTTTCTCTGAATACCTCAAGATCGAACTTTGAGAGAGCATTGAGAAAAGTCTCGAAACGATCCAGATGAAGGACCCCGTGGTCATTGATGTAGCCAGGAAGGGTCAGAAGAACTTTCGCGTAAGTTCGATAAAGAAGAGGCAAAGCCCCTTTGTTAATATGAAGGTGAGGAATATGAGGAACGAAGTCATTCCCAACTAAAATGCTCATCAAAATCCAATCGTCAATGATTTTCTCAATATCGTACCTAAAAATTCAATCATCCTTATTAATGAAATCCAAACATTATTTTATCATAATCAAAAGTTGAACATTTTAAACGATTTCAAATGTTTTTAGAGAATGAATTACTGTATTGAAGGATGATGCTCTAAATTTTCTTTCAATCCAAGACATATAAACTACAAGTGCAAGATAAAAAGTAATGTTTAATAATAAATATTATTTAATAATTAAATTAAATGAAAACTAAATTAATTGTATGATGATGGAGAATTTTTAAATTGACTATTAACCTCGTCATCAATGTAATCTCTGAGAAGCGAAAGATGGAGAAGATGAAAAACGGTTTTTTCAGGCAGCGGAGCTCGGTAGTTTCCCTTGGTTGCTGCTTCTTCCTTTGGCGGAACAAGGAAATTCGGCGGATCATTGACTTTTAATGTCTTTTGTTCTCCGTTGAGTTTCTCATCGTTGTCTCCTTTGTTTGGTTCATCTAGGGCTTTGAGACTTGCAGGATTGAAAGTAGATAAACTCGTTAGATCAAAAGGATGACTTTCTTCTTTTTTCCCATTCCTTCGTCGATTATTTTTCTTAGGACGACTGAATTTGACTTCCTCTCTGATAAATATACATTTTTAAATTTAAATTAAGTATATCGTTAAATTGATGGATTTGAGATTAAAATTGACCTCAGCAGGGAAAAACGCAATTCATGAGTTGAAAGGCCAAGCATAATTAAATCAGCGTCAAGACCATAAAGACAATGGCGAGTCTCAGGATCATAATTTTGGTCTGATCTTATATGGCGAATGAAATCCATAATTTTGTGTTCTCCCTCCCCTGGCACATCGTGTCCAGATAAATAAACAACCAGACCTATTATAAAATAAAAAATATTTAAATATAACTTGCTATAAAAATGGATATTATAATCAATTCGAAAAGGCAGCAATGTAAAAAAATGAATTGTTTAAATATTAAACTACTCTAACCTTCGCGTTGCCACAAAGGATCAGTCGAGATTTTGACTTGAACAAAATAATGAAGTTGGGCTTGAAGACGAGCCATGAAAACTGTCCCCGGAGTGATACAATTTGAATCAAAACGTTCTTCGTCAGGTAGCTTTTCTCCTTTTCTCAATGCTTCTGCATGTTGGTCCATTGTAACCTTTGCAGTTCGAAAACGACGTCCCCGTTGCTAGAAAATGAAAGAAAAATATTACTAAAGGCATACAAAATCATGATATTAAACATGCCAGGATAATCATACTTGATTCATCTTAGCTCGTGGTGCGACTCCATCGACAGCCATAAAGAAAACCTTTCTTGGTTTGATCATTTTGAAAAGAAAGTCTATGTATCGAAATATATCCCTGAAAATGGTCTCTTCGGGAATTCTTAAATACACATCTTCATCATTAGGATGAGAGCTAAACATTAATTAAAATATAAATAAGCGTTAATATGAAACTTAATTTATGAATAATTTATAAAATAGCAGAAATTCAACTTCCTTACCATGAATGAATGATTCCATTCATGTCCAAATAGAGATTATCAAACTCTGGAATCTAAAAAAACAAAGAATAACATTATACAGAAATTACAAAAAGTAAGTATATGAACAGTGAAGGTATAATTGCTATGAAAACTTGATATTAACGTGCTAGGTATAGGAGTGATTTAAGTGTTCAGCCATTTAATAACAATCAAATTGAAAATAATTAAAAAATTTTGATTGTTATTTATTGGTGTAACATTTGAATCATTCCTATACCTAGCATGTTAATATCAAGTTTTCATAGCAATTATAATTCACTTATTTTTTGTAATTTCTGTATAGACATTATATTTACAAAGAGATAAATAATGATAACTTACTTGATATTCTCTAATTTTCTCGCTCAAGCATGGATACCTCTCGGAAATCCACCGATAAAATTTCCCGATCCCCATTGTAGCAGGTGTTTAAAAACGATAACTTTTTAAAAATAATGTTAAAATAATCGTTTAAAATAACTAAATTGTATTTAGTTGAGCGGTGTTCAACTTGCCAAACTAAAATTAAAAAAACATAAACATTTAATTTCAAGTTAATATATAAGTAATAATTTATTATAAAATAAAAAATGTAAACATATTGTAGAATAAGTAGAATTTATTTACCTTAAAATCTCCGGATTAAAGTTAATACTACTCAAATTAAACCATGCATTGCATGCATGAAATAATTGCCAGTGAGTCTCAATCAGCGTTAAAATCTCGGTGTTCGAATCAAATATACGTTCCTCAATAATACTAAACTAGCTTAAAAATTCACTACTCTGAGATTCCAGATGATCCAAGTTAGAAGGATTTTATAGTTCAAAGTTAAAAGATAAATGAAAGGTGAGAGAGATAAAAAGAGCAAAGTAAAGATGCATTTTCAAATTTCCGAGAAGCGAGGGAATTCTTCTATATGATCCTTTATCCTCTTGATTCCTTATAACTTTCCAAAAAATAAACCATTCAATATCATCAGTAAGACCAATAAAATCAATTAAAGTTATCAACAATTAAGCTAGCCAAGATCATTATACGAATCAATCAAGATGAATGTCATTATCATTACACAATAAATAAAATTAATTCTTTTTCATTACATTCATATTAAAGCTAAATTGTTTTCTAGTTTGGGGTACTTTGAGATATTGAATAAGAGACGCATTCACTCGCACGCACACAAAGAGGCCATTAGGGCAACTCGGTACTTTGAACTAGCTACACTTCGCTAGTCGGTGAAATTATTGATTGACTTTTAGACGGAGGATATATGGGACTATGGGATTTTGCATTGGAGCTGTGGGTTTTTCTGTGTCTTCTTCCCTTTATGCGTTCCTATAAAAGCGAAGCTGCAGCAGCGGGTCTCCCATTCAAATCTCTTCTGATCTCGATTCGGCTTCTCTTCGCTCTCCTGTCCTCAGAATCTTACTTGGTCGAGGAACCGTCGAACCCTGACTTTGACCTTTTAACTTAACCTTCATTTTACCTTTTTAACCACTAATTGGCTTCTTGAGTTGATCCGAGCCGAATCCTTCATCTGGAACAAACTGTCTCTCGTGAGACCGGCGTGGCTTTGCGTTCCATCATACGCAAATTGAGCATTAAATTCACTCCCTTTTTGTTAATTTTTATATTGTGAAGAGCTCTCAACTCATTGGTAAGCTATTAGGAGAATTGTTTAGGTTAATTAAGACTAAAATATTGATCAAGGATGGAGAGTATTTAAATTGACAAGATTTTATTGTTCAATGATTCATCGAGATTTTTAATTTTAGGAAGACCATTATGGGTGCTTATTTATCGGAGCCTGTCGTGAAGAAGGAGAATGAAGAAGGAGAAGGGAATTCTTTCAAGTATGGAGCTGCTGCTATGCAAGGATGGAGAATTTCTCAAGAAGTGAGCATTAATGTCTTACTATAATGTCGAACAACTTAATTTCAATTTTACCATTATCAATAAAAATTACTTTACTTTACTAACAATTGTCACTTCAAGGTATTATAATTAAAAAAATTTATAGGATGCACACAATTGTGTTCTTCATTTTGATAAAGACAAAAAAGCCTCGCTTTTCTCTGTTTATGATGGGCATGGAGGCGCCGAGGTGGCAATTTACCTGGCACGCCACTTCCCTGACGTTCTCAAAAATACGGAACAATACGGGAAAGGAGAATGGGAAGAAGCGCTTAAAGAAGCCTTTCTTAAGATTGACGGACTCATTAAGACGCCACCGGTCTTGGCTGAAATTCAAAAAATTGCCAAAATTGCATCAGGGAATGGAAAGGAAGGGCTGGTAGACTACGAGGAGGAGAATGTGGGGGCATTGTATGAAGAAGCCAACATGCCACTCGCTGAGCTCGTGGCCAAATATGCTACTAGTAAATTGAAGGAGAAAGCTGAAGTAGAGGCAGTGGCGGCTGGATCCTCTTCGGATGCTCCAGGACCTTCGTCATCTGCGGCGGCTTCTTCATGTCCTGGTCCTTCACGAGCAGTGGCGAATTCAAATGCTGAGACTGCTGAAGCTGACAGTTCTGAAGCTACAGCGGAAGTTCATGAACCAATTGTAACCAAGAAGGAAGAGTATGTTACCGGAGAAATCTCTTCGACCAATGGAACAGAAGTTTCCAATAATGTGGAAGTCAGTCCAGCAGAGATTCCCAATGATGTGAAAGTCAGTCCAGTTAAAAATGGGGTTAAGGAATCAAACGAGCCAGACTCGACTGATGATAAATGCGAAGCAGAAGCAAAGGTCAACGGAACGTCGGAAGCTGAGCCGATTGAAGAGACAGGGAATACGCCTTTGGAAAATTCCAGTAATAATTTTAAAATTTATTATTTTATTTGTTTTAGTCTTATTTACTATTAGGTTATACCAGATGAAACGCAATGGGAGTTAGGAAACAGCACAAAAAATTTCAAAAATACACATTTATTTGTCCTAACACTTTTATAAAAAATTTTATTTTCCTTCACTCATTCATTGTGAATTCCAAACTTATGAGGGAATCTTTTGAACAGCAAAATAAGTGCCATTAGATTATTGTCGGCTGAAGGAAAGATTTTGAGCGAAGTTTGTGAGATTAAAGGAACAGTTTGGAAATTACTGCATGGGCAAATCCAACTTGTACAGATGAGTGAAGATGTTCGAACAAGGAAGAACAAGTGTGCAGAAGAAATTTGGTGATGGTGCTCGCAAATCAACTTTTACCGAAAAGAATTAAGATGCTCTTGAAACGTTGGGACCAAGTCATTGCAAGCGGAGGTGAATACGCGGGACATTAATAAATTATGTGTATATTTTCATTTAAACGTTATTTTCTATTCATTTACATGTTACAAGTTATTGTTGTTCAATAAAAAAGCCTGTTTCCTAACTCCCATTGCGTTTCACCTGGTAAAATTAATATTTAATATTTTTTCAAACAAATGACAATTGGGCATTTTTCTAAAAAAAATTAATGTTTTTCTTTCAGTTGTTTTACCTTCTGAAGGTGGACCAGAACCTGTCAGACGAGGAAAGAAACTTCCGCCTTCACCGCAAGAAATAAGCACAAACACAGTTGTTCGAAAATCTCCGAGGAAGATCGATGAGAAGAAATTAATGGAGGCATTTTTAAATGAAGTATCCGACTCTGAATCTTCTGAAGAATCTGTTGACATCTCAAAAGAAATTGGAGATGAGGAGGCGACTGATTCTGATGAGTTGGAAAACGAAAACTCGTCAAGCTCTGATGACGAGAGCGATGATGATGAAGATGATGATGACGACGATGATGATGATGAAGATGATCAAACAGATGGCCATCTTTTCAAGGATCTTCAAGAGCCTGGATTCGACTCTGGATCAACAGCTGTCGTAGCTTTCATTTATTGGGAAAACGAAATTGCTAAACTTTATGTAGCAAATGCTGGGGATTCAAGGTATTTTCACATTTAATTTAATGAATCATCATCATAATTAACAATTATGTATTTTCCAAATACTTAATTTACACAAATAGTATACAAATACTTACTTAAAATTATAATTTTGTCTTATAATAATAATGATAATTTAATTAGATGTATTGTTTGCCGTTCTGGCACTGCTGTGGACATGTCATCAGATCACAAGCCAGAAGACGAGGAAGAAGCTCTTCGCATTGTGAAGGCAGGTGGGAGGGTGACGAGTGATGGAAGAGTCAATGGAGGTTTGAACCTCTCTCGAGCCATTGGAGATCACTCGTACAAGCAGACGGTTGGACTTCCACCAGAGGCCCAAATGATCTCAGCCCTTCCTGATGTCAAATGCATGAGTCTTCAATATCCGGTAGATGAATTTGTGGTTCTCGCCTGCGACGGAATTTGGAATTCTCTCACTTCTCAAGAAGTCGTTGACTTTGTTCGTCCACGCCTCACTGAACGAGTTCCTCTTTCACAAATATGCAATGAGGTTTCTTAATACTCCCAATTTCTTTTAAGATTATTTTTCTCCATATTTAAGTTTAAAAGATATTGCTCTATGATTGGTGGCTTAATATTGTGATTTTATTATAGCTATTCGATATTTGTCTTGCTGGTGATTCAAATGGAGACGGAACTGGTTGTGACAACATGACGATGATCATTGTGCAACTTCTCGGGCCGGAAACGGAGTCACTGAAGCGAAATCGATCTCCGGAACCATCTGAAGACGTGGAGAACAAACGTGCGAAAGTGGAAGAGTCTGTGGCTTAGATATACTCTCAATAAATTAAGCATTCAAATGCTGAATTTTCTTGAGAGTACCTCAAAGTTGATGCCCATTTTTACATTTCAACTAGCCTAAATGTATCCAGAATCCATGTTCACTTCATCATCATTCAATTTATAATTCTTATTTCCAATTTTACATGATTATTATCATCTTGTACTTCTTCATTTCTTCATATCGATAAACTTAGCTTTTTCATTTATTTTGATTCATTTTAACCACTATGATAAGCAAATTGTTCTTTTTAAATTTACTTTTCAGAATAATAAATAATACATTCTTTATGATTAAACTTCATATGTTTTAAACTTTTATTCCATGTTTCATAAAACAAATATTGGAACTTTTGTCATTATACCTAACTATATTCGTATTTTACTATACCAATTTCATTTTCTCTGTAATACTATAATACATAAAATATTTAGGGTTGCATTGAGATTTTAATGTTAATCAAACGTAATTGTAATGAAATGACTGGAAATCCTGGAAGTGTGCAGCTAGAGACTAGAGTTGGCTTGAGAGCAATTGAGAGCATTCCTTAAACATAGCATTTCCTTTTGGTTGCATTTATTTGCCTATACATATACAGTCAGTCTGTATGTGGCATGCGAACCGCATGGTGATGTACTAGATAAACTTTATAATTAACAGAATATCGTTTTTCCTTAATATTAACTACAAGTATTTAATTTTTATATCTTATACTTTCATTTCATTGCAACTATTTAATCCAAATAAAACTACAAGAAAAATGAAAATAGTCGAATTTTACTCTGGAATTGGTGGCTTTCACATTTCTTTGCAAAGTAAGTTTCTTGTTTTAAGTTTCAAATATAATTTTTTTATAACTCAAGTTCATCTTTAATTTGAAGGTTCGGGGTTACAATATGAATCGTGCTTGCCGATAGAAATCAACACAAATCTAATTAACATTTACGAACATAACTTGACTGGATCGAAAGTTCTCAATAAGAATATTAATGGACTTACTGCTGAAGAAGTAAATAAAATGAACATCGACTTATTTACAATGAGTCCTCCTTGTCAGCCATTTTGCCGGTATTAAAATTAATTTAATAATTTTATGAATTTTATTAAAGTTAACAAAAAAGTAAAAAAAAATTGTATTTTATTGTGTTTTCAGAACTGGCTTGATCTTGGATTATGAAGATAATCGATCCTCTTCATTCCTCCATTTAATTTCTCTATTTCCTCAGCTAAACTTTAAATTTCTCATCATAGAAAATGTGAAAGGATTCGAAGAATCAGAAGTGAGATCAAAATTGATCATTGCTCTCAGATCCCTCAATTTTGAATATGAAGAGTTCCTTCTCAATCCAATTGATTTCGGAATACCAAATTCTCGACTTCGTTATTATCTTTTGGCAAGAAGACAAAACGGTGACGCTTCATCTCATCCATTTTCTTTTTCCTCTTCAGGAAACGTTTTAACTAATATCGATAAATTCGCTTCACATCCACGTCTTTCAACCATAGTTAAAGAAGAAGAAAAGACATGGAAAGCTCGACGACTCCAACGACCCACAAGGTTTATCGACCACACTTTAGACATAAATTGCGTGGGTGACATCCTAGAAGACCTTTCTGATCAAGAAAAAACAAAATTTTTAGTCCCAGAAAAAGTAAAGCTTAAGCATATAGGAGCAATGGACATTGTGACTCCTTTTTCTTCCAGATCATGTTGTTTTACCAAGGGTTATGGTCATTTTGTCAAAGCCACCGGGTCCATCCTCAAAGAAGAATCCAAAGACAATGTTGAGACTCTAAGATATTTTACTCCTAAAGAAATTTCAAGACTCCTCTGCTACCCCGAATCCTTTTCCTTCCCCGAGAACGTCTCAATTAAACAACAATATAAAGCTTTAGGAAATAGCCTCAATGTACACATTGTCTCTATTTTATTAACGATTTTACTTCCAATAAATTCATTCTAATAAACCCTCTTTATTAATCCACTATTAGCCTCAACAATCGACAAGTTAAACACTTCATATTTCATTAAATTATCCTTTTCTACTTTCCGGGATCTAACAATGACATCCTATAACTCGTGTGATCTACTTAAGTAATCGATATCATTCTTTACTGCATCACCTTTTGTCATAAAACGCATTTTTATCAAATCTCAACCCAACCCATCAACCCATTTCATTCACTTTACTCATCCCAATTAGATAATTTTACATCTTAATTACGTAATGGATCAGTGCGACAGAGAGCAAAGACCAATTCACTACATTTTTGAGCATTGCAAATTTTTCAAGATGTGTTGTTTAGCGCCGTTTAATGCAGAGGCATTTGATTGCGCCTGATCCCTCTTGACTCCTCGGCAGGCCCTGAGAGAATTGGGGAAACCACGGGGTTCACGAGAATCAGCTCCTCTTCGCTCTCACACACACAACACATAGACAACTTGGACGTATTTAATCAAGCAGAGAAGACGATCGCTTTTTTCTTATCTGGCAGAAGGGTCAGCCCTTCTTTCCAGAAGACTTCCTCTTTTGTTCCTCGCATTCCTTGGTCATGTGAAGAGTCGGAGGAGTTAGAGGATAGATAGAGACTTTGTAATTTGCAGAACACTGGAAAGGTTGGCAAAATAGACATTTCTAAATGTATTTCAACGACTCGTGAAGGATTTCCTAATTAGAATTAATAAAAGCTATTTTGATAGTTGGTTTGCCCGAGGATCGCTAACTTTCACACTCACAGCTAAATAGTACAAGAGAAGAGAGTAACTAATCGTAAGGGGATAACGAAACGGCTGAGAAATGGACTCCACTTCTCCCACAAGCAAGAGGTGAGAATAAACAATAGATTTTTCATTTTACTCGGGATTTAATTTTACAATTGAATTGAGTACGCTTTTTTTAAAAATATTTAATATGTATATTATTATAAATAATGTCACTAACCGTCACTATTATTAGAAGTAAATAGTTTAAAATGAAACTATTTAAAAGTCAACTTTGACTGAAATAATGGTTGAAACAACAATTTGTAATTCATGGCTGGAAGACAACATATTTGATTTCTCTTTAAAATACTTACATTAAATGTTGTAGCGAGCTAAAGAAGTTGTCAGAAGAGAGTCTTACTCGTCAGCCCGAAGAAGTGTTTGACATCATCTGCAAATTGGGCGAAGGATCCTATGGCTCTGTGTTCAAGGCTCTTCATAAGGAGTCAGGGCAAGTTCTGGCTATCAAGCAAGTCCCAGTCGACACTGATTTACAGGAAATTATCAAAGAGATTTCCATCATGCAGCAGTGTGACTCTCCTTATGTAGTAAAATACTATGGATCATACTTTAAAAATACAGATCTATGGGTGAGTTTTTCTTGACGTTTTTCTGATTTAAAATGTAATGTCATTGACCATTAAGGTATTGACCATTATTTTTGAAGATATCATTAATAAACTCGTGAACCAAATTATATTTTCATAATAATTGAGCATAAATTGTCTATATCATTGTTTGTTTCGTTTAATTTTAAGATCGTAATGGAATTCTGCGGCGCTGGTTCGGTTTCTGACATCATGAGACTACGAAAGAAAACCTTGTCAGAAGATGAGATTGCCACGGTGCTGACTGACACTTTAAAAGGACTCGAGTATCTTCATGCCAGGAAAAAAATTCATAGGGACATCAAGGCCGGAAATCTCCTTTTAAACAGTGAAGGACACGCGAAACTTGCTGATTTCGGAGTAGCTGGCCAACTAACCGTAAGTTTTCCTCGACTAAAATAAGCTTTCAATATTTTATTAGTTTGCAAATCAATAAATTTAATTTTTTACTCATTAATTATGATGTATTAATTGAATTTAAATTTTTTACGCAGGACACGATGGCTAAGCGGAATACAGTGATAGGAACTCCATTTTGGATGGCTCCTGAAGTCATTCAAGAAATTGGCTATGACTGCGTAGCGGATATTTGGTCGCTGGGAATCACAGCCTTGGAGATGGCTGAAGGGCGGCCGCCTTATGGAGACATTCATCCTATGAGAGTCATTTTCATGATACCTTCAAAACCACCGCCCTCATTTAGAAACATTGATCAATGGACACCTGAATTTATCGACTTTGTCCAAAGATGTTTAGTGAAGGTGATTACCAATTTGACACTATAAACATTTGATTTTGCTAAATTTTAGTATGAACAGATGAAGATAGAAATAGCAGAATTCTTTTATTTAAATATGACTTTTTGTATAGAATCCTGATAATCGAGCTACTGCCGAAGAGTTACTCAATCATGACTTCATCACAGTGTCCAAACCAGCTTCAATCCTTCTCCCGATTATCAATGAAGCCAAAGATATTCGAGAGAACCTTCAGAACGGACTTCCTATTACGAAGCTTAACATTCCTTCTGACAACAACAACTTTCAAGTTTGTTCATCCCATACCCATCCATACATTTTTCTTCCCCCTCTATGCAATTAGCAATCTTTCTTTCTACCTTTCATGTTCCATAAAATTTACGTTTCAAATCTTTATTTAACATTTTAAACAGACACATTTATTAAACTTATGATAGCCGACTTAAAATAGTGCCAGTTTCTCTTTGATCTTTATACAATAGATGAATTTATTAATTAAATTAATTGATTTAGCTAAAAAAAAATATTTTTGGTTATTTTATCTATCAGTACTTAAATTTTTACGAATGAACACCTAGTGTTCATAATAAGTTTTACTAATCAATGGGTCTCTTTTGTACAAAACTCTGTATCTTTTTAGAGCCCCATTTTTGGCTTTCTCGAAAATCTGGTAACTAAAGTTCAACATTTCTTTGGGGTAGGCGAGAGTCGTGTTACTAATTTCTATTTATATCTATGTGCAAGTACAAATTAAGGTCACACGATTAGCCTGCATAAAAATGTCTCACTTGTTTTCTTTAGCTGCTTTCATAGTATAATTAATTTTATCTACTATGACTAATTAACATTACGTATGTCAAATAACTAATGAGCTAATGGCGATGATTATGTCAAAATGAAATTGTATTTAATACTTGAATGAAAATGATAGGAGTCAAATGACAAGACGATGAAGGCCGTGGAAGATCGAACTTTGATACCTGGCATGTTGGAAGATGATGGGACGATGATTGCTCACTCCGCCCATGGAACTCTGGTCCCGGACATTGACATGGAAAATACAGATGGCCTTGAGTCAAATCTTGGAACCATGGTCATCAATTCTGAGGGAGAAGAAGACGACGATTCTACTATGAAAAGTATGTTTTACTTATAATTACTAAAGATTATCTCTTTAGACAAAGAGATTTGAATTATTATATTTTAGGACACGATACCGTTGAGATGGACCCAGCGAAGAAGTCATACCGCCCTCTCTTTCTCGACCATTTTGAGAAGAAGGAAGGACTTGCGAGGAAGAACGGAATGGATGGTAATAATGAGTCTTCAACCACAGTCTCTTCAGAACAAGAGAAAAAAAGCCCACCGACCCTCCCCACATACTCCCGTACGTCCCAAGTATTTTTTTTTATTATTTTTTAAACATTCATATTTTGAAATACGTGTGTTGAATTGGCTTTTTATTAATTGCTTTTTCCTCAATCCTTCACTCACGTCTTTTACGGTGGATTGTGTAAGTTCTTAACACACTTTTGAGATCAAATTAACTTTCCCTTTTTCATTTTAACCACAACAAATTAATCCGTCTACATCTTCATTCAATTATGATACGGCAAATAATAACCTAAAAGTAAAGATTACAAACCTTTCACATCTCTGATTGGGTTTTGGGAAATATGTACTTAACTTCTCTTATACTAACTATATTCACTAATTAAATGGGCCTTGGGTCTTGAAGATATTTAAAAAATAGTTATTGTTATTGTAAATACCTATAAGATTTTTAGTTAATGTACTTTTGATATCCCTAAACCTGGTTCACATTCGTTACGATTTGTTTGTTACAAGCTCTAATTTAACAAATTAAATATTATTAGGAAATCAAAATAAATTTAAAGTATGTATGCATGGAAAATGTTATTTTTGATTTTTCCTATAATAATATTTAATTTTTAAAATTAGAGTTTGTAACAAACAAATCATTAAGACGGTGAACCAGGTTTGGGCATGCATTGTTAACAGTAATTAGTTAAGATATTAGAATATTAATTTAACATGCTATTAAGATGACAATGGGCTCACAATTTTACACTCAAATCTCTCTTTCACTTTTAAGGATTTCTTGATTCTTGACTATCAAATTCTTTATTTCTATCATTGATTCTTGAGTATAATTCAAAGTTAAGGAAAATCATCATTTTACATTCTGTATTTTCAATTATATTAATGTTTCATGCATGCAACTTTTCACCTTTCAATGACTTGTTTGACTTTTAAAATCAAATACTTATTTTCATAAACGTAAAAATCTTCAATTTTGACAGAATTTGCTTCAAGAGATCTAAGAGAGCTTTATGCTAAGGGAGCTAAGAGAATATGAACTTCTTGAATATAGCGTTTGTGCTTTTGAGACAGTCGAACAAACTTGCTTTTTATTCAAATGCCGAAACGTTGAATGTTAAGGATTACATTATTGGAATTTCTATAGCCTGGGACATGGGAATCCTCAGGATCCCCTCATGGCTCCTGTGGGCGAATGTTTCCCTATTGAAAAACTTTCTTCGTGTGATCCTCAACTTACTTGAGCCTAATCGGCTCACGGAACCTTCTGCTTCTCCCTGCTCATGTACCTGCCATGAACGCCCCGACGAAGACAGTAACGACAGATTTCTTTTAATTTCCCCTTTTCCTTGTTTAACCAATTTTCTCGAAGAAGGATTTGAGTGGAAAAACGAGCCATTTTTCATAACTTTGTACATGATGTAACATAATAAACTAATTAAACTTAACAATTTCTAAATAACTCTGTACAATACACTATGGTTTAGTGATAATTAAAAACGATTATAAATACAAATAGTTTATTAGTATCTAGTTATATAGTGAAAATACATTTTAGAAGTAGTGGGATTAGGGTGCTAAATGGGACGATTGCTTGGTTAGAATTCCCGCGGAACTCGACGCTCCCGCCAGTCCATTTGCCTCCCGCACTGAATGGGCCGCCGACTTTGTACAACGACACGAAGCAGATGACGGCGGAGGAACAGAGGGAGTTTGCGGCAAAACTCCAACGCCAACTCTCTCAGATCTCCGGCATTTCTGGTCCTTCTTCTCACATTTTGGGTTATCGTCAAGGCGGAGGAGTTGGGAACGGCGACTATCAAAATGTGGAGGTGAGGAGACCGGAAATCAACCTGGAGGCGGCCTTCAATGCCAAACACAGCAAGACTTTCATTGATAACATGGACTTTGAATTTGTAAGACTCATTCTCCATTCTCATTACTAATTAATATTCTTAATTAATGCTGAATTAGTCATTTGTGTGGTTAAGGCATAAATCATGAGCTTCAATCTAGTCGAATTTATTGCAGTTAAAGTTTTTGAGTTACGACGACCTCGAGCACAGAATGGCCAATTTGGACAGTGAGATGGAAAGAGAAATTGACGAACTTCGTCAGAGGTATCAACAGAAGAGGCAACCGATTATGGACGCGATCGACGCGAAACGAAAGAGACAGCAAAACTTTTAAAGGAATCTGCAATATTCGGATCCTCTTTTGTTACACACTTACATTTGAACTATGTATTGTTTTAAATTTTCCTCGGGACAGAATTTGAAACATTTGAATGTTTGTGTCATTGACCTCTTGTATTCTTTTGGGATCCAACGAGAATTGATACCAAAAATTACTGTACACCGTGGTTGAAATTTAAGGTTACATTTTTCCTTGGTTTGCGCGCTTACAAGTGTCACCTTAACTTCGAATCACGGTGTAGTATGTATAACTACTTCGAATTGTTACAAGTTAGAAATAATGTATCAAATCTTCATTAAATTTTAATACTAATTTTTAATTGAAAGTTAGTCATGTTTTTATTCATTTTTCAAGGTTTATTTTTTAATTTCAACTATGTTCACTATTTTTTTAGTTCAAAATTAATTTTAACATCTTAATTAGTTAATTTTTAATAGATTTCTCATGATCAACTTTTTAATTTATTGATTTTATTGAAGTAGATAACAGAAGTTGTAAAAAGATTTTTAATCTTTCGTAAAACCCCAATTTAATTCTTAAGAAACGTTAAATTATATGACATGAACTACGCTTTAACAATTTACTTAACATTATCTATCTCTTTTAAACATATTTAACACTTGACGTAATTAGAAAATAAGGAAACATAATGACTGTGTCAATTAATGACTGAACGAGGAAAAGGGTTGCATTTTATAAAAAAAATAATTTTTTATAAAAATTTAACAGCTTCTGCATACAATTTGAAAAATGGATAAAAGGGAGAACAAAGTTTACAAGTTTTGATTATTTTAGTTCTTATCAGTTGGTTGACAGATCACGATACCACATAGTAATATAATTTTGGTTCCAAATTTTAAACCCTTTTTAAATCTTCTATGCTCCGATTACAAATACAATTTAAAATGCGATTTTAATGTTTGATTTGTTATGTACCAATAACTCAAGTAGACAATTAACAAATGAATCCCAAGCTCATTGAAAATGTGTATTCAAACTCTAATAAGGGATATTGAATAACATGGAAAAGACTTTCATCATTTATTTAGTAAAGGGTAATTTTTTAATTAAATTTTCAAAGACTTATTTTACAGTCTACCTCTAGTAATTTTCATGGCCATATTTATATTTACTTTTTTGAACTTATGAAACTGGTTGAAGTGCCAAATTAATTTTTAATAAAAAATAATCTATATTAAATAA
This sequence comes from Neelides sp. FZ-2019, assembly GCA_009869795.1. Classification (NCBI taxonomy): domain Eukaryota; kingdom Metazoa; phylum Arthropoda; class Collembola; order Neelipleona; family Neelidae; genus Neelides; species Neelides sp. FZ-2019. The sequence continues at coordinate 63,614 of VJMY01000340.1, read as the reverse complement.
AACGGAGATGAGATACCAAAAAAGATTAAACTAACACATGTTTCTAAAAATCCATTATGGAAATTTCATTGGGTTTACTTTTCGTGTCTAATGCTTTAAATATCTTGGCGTTCAATTTTCAATTAGTTTTTAGTTAAAAATCAAGGAGATTCAACATTTATCATGATAAATGCTTTAAATTTAACTATAAAAATTGGAGCACATTCATAGAAAGTGTAAAAACTAAACTATCAAATAGGTATAAAATGATAAATATTTTGTATTTTAAAATTAATATTTATCTTTAATCGTCTTTAATCCAGATTTTTAGATATATTTTCAGGATGTCGAATAAGAATGTTTTAGAAATATTTATATTTGTGTACACTATGTACATATAAAATTTGAGTATTTTAAATTAAAATTAAAATACAATTAAGAAAAAATATTGACATTGGATTATTAGTAGAGTTAATTAAATCTTTTTTCTTATATTCAATAAGATTTCAATTTTGTCGATGAAATTGCGTATTTAAATTTTAAAAAAATTATCGTGACTAATTCTTTAACCCTTGATTTAAAGAGTCAATAATATATCTGTGTAGAATGAGGGTAAATATCTTTAGAATTTAAAAATGTTTAAAATTTAAAATTTTCTATCATAAAACCAAATAAAAATAATACCTAATTAAATTATCGATAATTATTTTAAAATATCTACTATACATACAGTGAAGATGACATCTACGATAGTTAATATATTGTAAATGATCGTGTTGATTGTAAGTATAATAATTAGTTTATCGTTTGTTTAATTGATATAATTATATAAAAGCCTATAATTGTATTTATAATAATAATAAATCTTATACCTACTACCCTTTTTATCCAACGTACCTTTTTCAATCCTGTTGTATAGTAAAGTAATATAGAGGTATAACGAATAATTTTACTTACCTCGTATTCGTATTATTATCTAAAAACGAGTTTAAAGGTTTCTTGTCTTTTAGTCTCAATTTATGTAAATGTATGTAATATCATCCATTTAACGTTATTGAATTAATCATAATAATTGAGTGTTTTAATAAAAATTAAAACGTTATAAAACATTTTCTGTTCCTTCATTATTCGCCAATTGGAACATCAATGAAGATCGATGCAAATTACAAGCATTGATAGGAATTCTCAACATTTGACTCATTTGAGTAGAAGAATGAATGCATAGAAATATTCAGATGATGCCAATGCATATGTCTATATAAGAATTTCACCTTTAGGGAAGAAAGGTGAGTGCCCTTTAGGGAAGACTCCTTTAAATAGACAATGAAATAATTTTGAGCCTTCAGGTAGTACTGTGTGTTAATTTATTGAGTTCCTTCTTTCTATGCAGGCCGCTAGTTTATTCCCTCTCATTCTCTCCCATATTTCCAAATTGTCAATTACAATTACACTTGTAATAAGTAGTTAATATTTAATTCACGAAATAAATAGTTTAACAAAGTATGAAAATGGAGATTTACATTTTTTGCTGTTCACTAACACTTATATTTCATATCTTGAATGCTGAATTACAAGGTGAGCAAATTTTCAAATATTCTACAAAACTGTTCCTTTAAATTGATTTAAGATTTATGTTCAATAACATCCCATTTACCATTCATGCAGAATCTGATAATTTCTATTCCATTCGTGTACTTGATAGTATAACTGTGATAATTTGCAATTTTGACCTACAAGAATTTGCTGAAGTTTCATTCACATTGTTGTCATAAAATGAAAATGAAGAAGAGAGAGATGAGTCGAAGGAAAGGAGATTTATTTTGTCATGTTTGGTATTTCAGGATCGTTCCGGTTAGAAACAGTGAATGAAGGATCTTCGAATGTTTCCCTCTTCAGGCTCCACACGCTTGGAGATCCCAATTCCCCGGTTCCTTCAATTAATATTCATAACAATGAGCTCAGACGCCTTAAACGGTCTAGGCAAATCTTCGTTCATGACGACGCTGGCATGAGCAATGAGAAAGGAAAGGGTGAGATGCCAAGGAGCACAGGAGAGATCGATGATGAGTCAGGAGGAGAAAAGAGATTGCTAAATGATGGGAGATTTGGAATCAAAGAAGTACTAAAAATGCGGGAACTTGAGTCTTTGCAGAAGCAAGTTTTGGTGCTTGACGAGGTCCTTTTAAGGGAAATGTCACTTGGGCGGCCTGGAGGATCTCTGCCAAATTCCCAAGTGGCTGATCTGGGCGTTCTTCGAAGACTCTTTGACGTCTTTGACTTTGATGAGAAGCCTCTCAAGGAATTGGCCATTTGTAACGCTTGCCGAGTCGCCTATGGTCTCTTTACTTATAAAGTATGTTGAGTACATGTTTGATAAATGATTTATTTATTTATTGAACTCTATATTATGTTTTAATTGCTTGAATTTTTAAGGCTAAATGACCAACGAAATATAATATTGCGTACTTTTATGCCGTTTGTTTATTCTTATTAAAATTTAAATAACACAATTTGAAGGTACTTTAGTTTACGAGCTTTCTTTTGAGTCATGCATATACACGTTAATATTTGTACTGAATTTTGATGTGTTATTCTAAAGCTCCGATCTGGAGAAGATATGAGAACAATGTTGGAAAAAGCCAGCTTTGCTTGTTCGTTCTTTCGAATTGCGTCCAAAGAAGTTTGTCAAGGCGTTGTGGTCAGATTTGGCCCAATCCTCTACTATATTGCCTCCAAGAGAGAGCACATGACGTCTGAGATGTTTTGTGGGATTGTTCTTCAATCTTCTGGGTGCATCACGAACGATCCGCTTACCTACTGGACAATTAATTTCAATCTACTTGGTGACTTTAGCCAAAAAGAGGCAATTGATGCAAATCAAGATATTTACGTAATATTTAAATACTGATTTATATATTCTATATTAGAATGCTTGTTATATTGTTTATAAAAATAAAGTTCTACATTAAAAAAAATTCTCCAGGTATTGCAAAGAGAAGAACATGCGCCGAGTTACAAGATCTTGCAATTGACAGACGTTCATTTAGATATGGAATACAAATGGTGGGCCAGTGCCGTTTGTGACAATGAGCTTTGCTGTAGGGAATCTAGTTGGAACAGATCACTAGGAACAGACATGGCTGGATTTTATGGAGATTATAGGAAATGTGACTTACCGATGAATACTTTTGAAAATGCACTACAACACATTTCAAGAACACATCCGGTATTGTTTTAAACCAATCACTTTTTTTACTCACATTAATTATTGATGAATATTAAGTAGTAGTAACACTATTAGAACCATAAAAATTAAAATTAATAAATTTTTCATTTCATTATATATATATATATATATATATATATATATATATATAATGACATTCATTTTTATTTTGTTCATGTAGGACATTTGGCTCATTTACATGACAGGAGATTTGGTTCCTCATAACGTGTGAGATTCCTCTGATTTTTTTCTTGAATTCCACAGGACTCTTCTTCTCAAAGACTCATATGACGTTTTCTGCTCCGTACTTTCATTCTTCATCAGTTGATTCTCTTCCACAGTTTTCTAACGGTTCTCTCGAATTCTCAAATTCTCGCATTCCTCTCAGGTGGAGCACAAGTCAAGAAGGGACTGAACGAGTTATGGAATTTGCGACCAACATGATAAGAAAATACTTTCCATCCACCATTGTTATCCCTGTTTTAGGAAATCATGATACTTCGCCAGTTAACACGTATTTAAACACAATATTCTTCTTTTTACGCATTTTTAATGAAAATGGAAGCAATTAATCACTATTGTTAATAAATTTTGTGCTTTATAGCTATAGCCCATTCGGCGTTCCATCCAGCATTTCGACTGAATGGGTTTATCGAATGGCTCAGCGTCTTTGGGGTAAATGGCTCCCTAGAAATGCCCAAGATCAATTCCTCCGCGGTGGATTTTACCACTATGATGTGACCAATTCACTGAGAGTTGTCGTTCTCAATACAAACTTATGCTACACTTACAACTTGTGGGTCTATTTCTAATATTTAATTAAACACAGACATTTACAATATTCATTTAGTAAAAATGTTTATATACTAATCTAAATACTATCAATTTTCATACATTAAAACAGATAATAAATCTAAATGTATAGACTTATTAATTGCTTGATATAATTTATAGCCTATAAAATAAGCTTTCACACATTCACACATGTTTGTTCAAATTAATTTATGAGGATTTTCATCATAGCTGGCAAACATACGAGCAAAGAGACCCAGGTGGTCAATTGTCCTGGTTAAGTAAAGTGCTTAAAGAATCAGCAGAGAAGAATCAATTTGTCAATATTCTTGGTCACGTTCCGCCAGGACTTCAAGATTGTTGGAAAATATGGAGCATAAATTACTATCGTCTAATTTCCCGGTAAAGATTATTCAATAAATAACTAACATTTTATGATTGAGCTTATTGTTTCAACCATTTTCAACCAATTTTTTCATTAAGATAATTAATTGAGCATGCTAAATTTTCAAATAGGTATCGGAAAACTGTGACAGCTCAGTTTTTTGGCCATACACATTTTGACGAACTTCGAGTTTACTACGACGAGTTGGAACCGTCAATTCCTTTTAGTCCAATGTGGGTCGGAGGGTCTTTGACTCCCTACACTCGGCTCAATCCTGGGTACAAGATCTACGAAATGGATGGTCATCGCGGGTCAAAATCAACCTTCGGCGTGGTGGAGGAAGAAAGTTGGGTCTTCGATCTCGCCAAGGCAAACCAAGATCCCTCCAATCTGCCCAAATGGTACAGGTTGTACAAAGGGACAGAAGCATACGGAATCAGCAACTTCTTGCCCCAATCCCTCCATTATTTCCTCAAGAAGATTGCCACGAACCAGGCTACATTCCAACTCTATAGAAAGTGAGTCGAGCGATGTAAATCATATTTATCATTTCTTGAAAGGTTAATTCCACTTTGATTAGTTGATTTCACTAATAACAAACCCGCCCACTTTGACCTCATAAATTGATTATTAGAGTTCTCCAATTCTTTCTTTCTCCCTTCAGGCATTACTACAAAGGCTCACAAATTGCCCTTGCTGACCCTTGCGACTCGACGTGCAAACGAGCGAAAATCTGCAATATTTTCATTGTACACTATGGCGAACTAGAAGACTGTATTCAGTACGATGAAACAAAAGACGACGGTGACCCGAAATATGCAAAGTATAGAAGGATTTTCTCAGAGTATTAAATTACCTTTATTTTACACAATGATTACTAGTAGGTAATGTTTAATCGGAGAAATCGTGAATTTCTTTTTCTTCTCAGACTTTTTACATTACTTTTATTGGTTTTAGTGACGTTTAGTTGATGTGAGAAAAACGTATTTTATTTAATAACGTGAAAAAGTTTTGATCATAATAAGAATGAGATGAAATTAATTAGAGCGAGATGTGTTTAAGGAAGTTTAAGCTTCCTTGACCTTAAACTTATAATCTTAAGTCTGCGTGCAGGATTCATTCAAAAACACATTTACTCTGTGAGAGTAATTTTATAGCTCGTTTATTGTTTGGGCTAACGCACTCCTTCAATTTAATACTATACGAACTTACCGCAAATGAAGATTTGATGCTTGATAAATTTATTAGTTCAATTAATTCAATAGCTATTTATTTACTCATGTACAAATAATACTCATTAATCAAATTATGTGTTCAAACGATATATATTTTATATTTTAGTACAATTATAATTTAGCGTTTTTATATAAAAACAGTTAACCAAAATATTCTTTAAATTCTACAAATATAATTCTATAATTAATTCTGCAATATTTGTATATGATTATTTTGGATAAAAACCCACCCTTGTATAAAGTTTAAATAAATGATCATTCTGTATATTATAAGATTATAATGCTTCATATAAAGTTCAACAAGAAATAAAAAAAACTAAATATTCCATATAAAAATATTTGAATAAAAAATACTTAATAATCTGATACTTGGACTGTAAAAATAATTGGGAGTTTAAACGGAGTTTAACGAAATAGTTGGCCTGGGCTGTTCGACACATGCCGTTTAATGAGATAGAGAAGTAGCCTTTAAACATCCCCAGATCTCAAATGGACGCTACACACGTATCCTTCATAAATACATTGACATTAACACGGACCCACATCAATCCTTCAAGAGGTTTTGGGGTAATTAAGTTTCCTACGGATTCCTCAATGAGTTCATTCCCATAACTCATCTCTCCTGCCTTGCCATTCACCTCCGTGTCAACTTGTCTATGGGCTGACATGAAAATGATCCATTTGACAGAAAATTCCTCCAACTCTTCTCAGAGTTCCACTTCCACTCCAACTCGACCTTTTCCCATTTCCCTATATCCCCTCTCCGCATATCACTTCCTTGGCAAATTCTACGCTTCTCATTCAAAATAATACTCCTATACCCATTTACATTTCCTACATAGTAAGGGGAGAAGAATCTCTCGTGAGATTCAATTGTACAAGCGAGAAATGAACGGATTCCGTGACAAGTGTTTAAGAAGTTTTACTACACCAAAGGTCATTGCGTCGTGTTTGTATCTCAAATCAAATGTTTCTCTTCCTTTCATCTTCCTAGCAGCGAATCTCTCCGTGTATATAGAACAAACTCATGTCTGTATACATACGTACCTAGAGTATGCATATTATTTATAATAGTTTGAATATTTGATATTTATGCCGGGTTGGGTGTAATAAAACCTTTAGGTCTCAATATGCCAGATACAATTACAATCTCTACTTGGGAAGATTTAAAGCCTTGAACTTGCACATACTTTAATTTAACCATCCTCTTAGCAATAGTTTGTATAGCTCACCAACTAACAAAGAAAGTCCTTGTTATCTTTTGCTTGACCTGACTATGAACTAATTGCGATGAGCATACCATAAAGCTTCTTAGGATTTTTCCTAGTAAAACTTTTAAAATGTATATAATCCACTCAAAAAATGTAGATTGAGAGACGGAAACTCTTACTTTACTTTTTTCTCAACCATTCATCCAACGTTCCCAATTGGAATGCCCTCATGTTATGGCTTTTATTGTCTTGTATGCCTCACTACTATACAGACTGCTTGAGAACAGTCTCGAAAACTTGTATAGAACTTGAGATAATTATTCCTGTCTCTTTTGTCCACTTTTATGATGATATATAGTTGAACATTGAAAGAAAAGATCGAGAAGAAGTTATGAATTTTAATAAGGAAAACTTCTCTGCTACTCCTCACTATATGTACGTAGATTGGCTCAATTCTTGTCTCTAAATTGCACATTCGGGACGTGAGCGTCGCTTTGCGTATGTGTCCTATTCAATTTTCACTTCTTGGAAAGTTTTCCCACAAGTTGTCAAATAAATTGTGGCAGGACGAGCCTCCTTGTCTTTTTCGACTAAATGGGCTTCGGGCTTAAACTTATGTATATAGATGATAATATGTTCACATTTGCTCACTCCCAGTTTTGAGGATATTAAAAAGTATTGTGAGTATATAGATATAATGGGTATGCATAAAGGGATGTAAAATGTGTCAGTGTTTCATTGTTCCTCTCTTCTGCTCTGGATTCTCTCCCACTTTCCTCTTTGCCCAATGACCCCTTCGCTGGTTCTCCTTAACTCCCTCGTGTTTTTAATTCTCTCGTGATTTATTTGGGCAGCTGAAGAGGCTCAAGCTGAGGAGATGTTTTTGGGGAAATTCTCATCAATTCTCCTAAGAAGGAAGATGGTTGGGCGATTGAAGGATTCCTTGCCTGCCCTCACTCATTTTGACCTCCATGGGAAGCTGAGCAAGGAGTTTGGAGCCTTCAATTTTACAGAGCTTCGCTCGACAGAGCCAACATCTCTTAATTAATGCACTCCAAACGCTCAACCCGTGCACTTTTAATTCCTTTCTTAATCTATTTACCCCAGAGACCTCTTAAAAACAAATCCTTGAATTTTAGACCTAATTATGACATTTATTACTGAATTTCAATTTTTCAGCTAGATTCATATTGTAATATTTATAAAGAATGATCCAATTTTTGATGATTTTTGGGAAGACACTCTTTCTATTTCATTGAATTTAATTCAGAAATGCTCAAAACTAACATTTTATTGTAAATATAAAAATATAATTGTTTCCCAAATGAAATGATCATTCACATTAAAAAAAATCAAGGTTGGGTGGCTAATTTTTCTCAATTACCAGATTTTTAAATAAATAGTAATTTCGAATAACAATGTATGAATTATATATTAAATAATTGTAAGCATTTTTAGATAGTTAATAAATTAATATTTGGAGCCTCTAGCATTGTAGGGTAATTTATTGTTGGTCTTAATGTTGGATGTGAAATGTCATAATTCGTTTGAAACGTAGTTTAGAAACAATTTATTTTCAGTGTTAATAAACTTTAATACCCACGTCACCAAATACCTCGTCTTTAAGTTGATTAAGTAATAAAACATATAAAGTTATAAGTGCGTTATAAACAAATAAGTACGTTAATGCTATTAGTGGAGATACAATCTACAATCAGATATAACTATAGAGGTTCCATTAAGATATACTTCATAAAAAAGTATTTTGCTTCATTACACTTTCATTAGTTTCATTAATAGTTAGTTATTGGTTCAGTCAGAGTAGGCAGATTTTTTATTCGAACGTTTGAATGTAATAATGCGTCTGAATAATTTCATTTACTCGTGAGTCTCACTTTCCTTCGATGGTCCTTAGCTAATTGAAGGAATAAAAAGTTGATCCCAACCAGAATTGAAAGCTTCTCAATAAACTCTCATTCAGTCAGCTCAAAGTCAGTTGTCCAACAATGTTCATATTGAGTGTGGATAAAAGGTGATCGATTGACAGATGCACAATTAAAGGTTTCGTTCTCATGATTGAAATGAAATTCCTTCGATTGTTGCTTTGCTGCGACTTCGTCCTCGCTCTCGACTCTCAAATTTTTCGTCGTGGCAAAGGGCGACAAACCCTCACAACCATTTCTCCTCCATTCCACCCTTCAATGTGTTCAACAAGGATTCAACGCTGTTTAGGTATGCATTAAAAATGAATTAATTTACAAAACAGCTAATCGACGACTTATTTACTAAATTAAAAATTTACAACTTGTGAGTTTATGAAATAATGGTTGCATTTATAATTAAATGAGCAAATCTAATGAATTTCATTTTTAAATTCATGAACTGAACATTTTGCAGAAGAGTCGAGCGACGTGATTTCGATTGGGTTGAGTAGCATGAGTTTGGACCCTGAGAAATTTGTTGAGTCTTCCGACATGATCTACGGTCGATGTTTGGAGAAAGAAGAGTGCAACTACGAGAAGAGAATCTACTGTCATAGGCTTTTACCCGAAACTTCTAAAAGGCCTTGGTTGATTGAATTATGCAACAAATGGAGAATGCCTATTGATTTCTAATGTACATGAAGGTGCTATTTCACATCTATATTGATTGAACAAATCTTGTCTTTTAATAATTGTATGAAACTGTAAAGTTTAGTTTTAAGAAATAACATACTTTATTTTTGTAACTTGTAAAATGTTTTAAAACAATATTTTGATTGTAATTCCTAGTTTCTGTAATATGTTTACAAATTAAAACATAAACTCAATGTTGTAAAATTATCACAGAAATGCCAGTTTTTTAAAGTAATTTTTCATATCTTTTCACAAATCTAACATCCTGTTTAATTCATTTGTTCTCCTTATTTTCTTGGAATTTATCATTTTGGCAATGATATGATAACCCATGTCATTAGAGTTTACACTACCTCTATAGCTATTTACCTATCAGTAGCTCATATGAGTCATGAATATCAGAACTTTTGCGAAAATTTTGCTAATTCAAGCTCTAGAAATCTTATGATTGATATTTGGATAATTTAATTGTGTTTATTCTAAATGCAATTTTAATCATATTAGCAGTGCAACTTGCCAATAAGACGATTTGCAAAAACTATTTATTACGTTGATGGTACGAGGCTATGCGTTGATGCGTTTTAGCAATTAATGTATGAAAAAATGAACAGACAGGTTGGAGCTACTAAATGATATAAGAAACACCTTGATAGGAATGCCAAGATGAATTTAATCAGCTCTTAAGCATACAGCATATTTGAAGATTAATTAGTATTGAACGTACTCCTGTTCATGGTAATTAAATAGAGGAATGCGTCTGGTTTTTTAATTAATTATATAAAGGCGGAGGTTCCCAATCTCGATCAGATCAGTGACTCTCAAATGCACCAGAGTGAAATCCAAGAAACGATCCCACATTCATTCATATAATGAGTAATTTGGTCGAGAACTATTATACATGTCAATCGAGCAATAATTGGAGAAAAGATATAAATGGTAAAGCCTTTATATCAAGAGGTACCAAGAAGTAACCTTTATTACATAGAAGAGGAAAAGAAACAATCGGTCGTTTGCAGAAGTCTGATAGGCGCATTGTTTATTCTATTAAATCGAGAGGGAGAATTGTTGAGAATCGGAGCAAAGGAGGAATGATGAGTAGTTAATATGCATAATAAGGGAATGTAATGGTCGTTTTCCCTCCGCTGGTTCCTCGGACCTCTCATTAAGTTGGTTTGGAGGGGGCAGGGCGGGTTAATTGGGGCGGTTGTTATGAGAGAGTGAGTCCGTTAGTGGGGGCGGGTCACACTCGGCCGCCCCGATCCCATCGCCCTTCAACTCTCGCCACGGCCCGAGGAGTTGGCCCCACACGAGAGGAACTGGTTCCGCCGTTTCTGGGTTTCGGGGCCGCCTTATTAATAGGGGCTCAACGTAGAGAGAAGCCTCCACTCCACGCCAGACTCCGCCAAAGTCATGATGAAGTTCGTTCTCCTCCTCTCCTGCATCGTTGCCCTCTCGTCGGCCGGCACGTCCGAGGCCGACAAAGACCTTCGACGAGCCTCGAACTCACAAGTCGGACGCGGCGGGTACGAGGACAACTCCTGGTTGACCACCATCATCGTCATCGCCATTCCCCTCATCCTCATCCCGTACATCCTCTTCCTCTTCACGTCTGTCCCATACGGCGGCGGCTACGGCCATGGACACCATGGAGGACATGGAGGCTACGGATGGGGACATGGGCGATCCTCCAAGGGACCTGACGAGCAGCTCACGAAGCGAGTCCTCTCCGCCATCTAAGAGGTAATTAATTCTTATTTTTAAATCACCCATTTTCATTTAAAACTTTGATTTTATTTTTATTTATTAACAAACCAGTATAAAGTATTTTTACATTTAATTTTAGTTGTTAATTATACTTATTGTTATAGATTTGCATTAAATAAAATATTTTTAAATGTTTATGGTTACACTTGTAAAATGCACTCTTACTCGTTTTTAAAAAGATCCTATTGAAAAAGCATAAGTTGAATAAAATAGGTATATGTTTTACTCATAACAATAGGGATAGGTATAGAAAATTTGAAAGGTGTGAAAGCATAATAGGCTGATGGAGGTTGATTGAAAGGAAATTGTTTCCTAATCGAAAAGATATTAGGGTGGTTAGTGGTTGAATTGGGCATAATGGAATTTAAGTACAGGGAATTTATGTAAATATAAATGAATAATGAGGGATGAGCTTATGGTTAGAGTCAATGAAGTGGTTGAGAGGTTGGGACTGGTTAGAAGGTGAAAATGGAACTGGTTCATTTACATCCTGTTCGGCCGGATTAAAAAGAGATAAAAGCGAAGATTGACTTAAACTACTGAAAGTGGACAAGTTTGATGATTAGGCAAAGACAGTTATTTCCTTACTTACTCACATATCATTGCCAAATAACCCAAAAGTGTAAAATACAGCAAGTACTGATCTTTATGTGTGTAAGTAAACATTCACGCATATGCGAATGTGCAAATTGGGGCAAAAAATATTCTTTTTTTATCAAAGAGTATAAAAACAATTTTAAGGAATGTACGTATAAGAAGCTTGAAATGTCAAAACTAAATAAAAAGTAGCTTTTTAAGTAAAATCATTTTGATTGGAAGTATTATTTTGATTTTTACAGGATTAATAACCCAATTCGTCATAAATATATTTGATAAATTAAATTAATTAATTATGAACAACGAAAGAAAAGATTTTATTATACGTCAATGTTAATTATAATTTATAGCTTCATCACTTCCATCTTCCATGTCAATTTCTCTATAACTTTTTTTGTGATTCCTTTTTATGTAATTCCTCTTCTTCTAATTCTACTTTCTTCAAAATTAAAATTAGCGAATATTATAAATAAAAACATATTGATATATGCTTACTAATATTTTAATTATTATTTTTATTCATAGATAATGGTGGATTCGAAGAAGTTGAGCCAATTCGTCTTATGAGTCTTACTAAAACCATAAGAATTTTCAAACTTTTTAAGAAAATGACTGGAAAATCCATAAAGAACGTGATATACAATTACAATAGACAATACAGGACATGTATTATTTTAAAATGTTATTGACAAATATTCATTTTTATATTTTCACATATAATCTCTCTATATTTATATTGTTGAATTTTGTTATCAAATTGTTATTAAATTATTTTCATCGATTGTTATATTCGTTCATTACTTGTTGATGTTTTTCTATATATGTTTTATATTAAGTGCTGAATAAATTTTTATATAAAAGATTGTGACATTTATCACTTCATTATATATTATAATAATATAACAATACAAATGTTAATCTTAATTAAACAATTTGTAGGGTGTTTTTTTTACAGATTTTCAGATTGAGTCATTTGACAAATACCATTAATTCAAAAGATTGCGTGTATCATATCATCATGTGTATATATTGATAGTATTGTTAAACATCTTTATTTTATGAAAAAATCTTGCTGATATAGAAGATGAATACGGCATATAGAATATTTAGCACATCAAGAGTTGCAAACAAGTATATAGAAGAAAAGTACAATTTATATTTTTTATAATTAAGTTGAAGAATGTTTATTTCTATTTTTTATTTATACAAATAATTGTTTTATATTACATTTTATTCTCTAGCTTTGTCAGTCAAAATTTTTGTTAATTCTTAATTCATCAATTGTTTTAAAATCGAGTACAAACAAATGTAGGTGCTATCCTACCTAAAGGTCCCCAACTTGACCTAACTAACTTTATTACACCGTGCGAGAAAGTAATAACTTGCTTGACTTAGCTGCTCATGGTGTGTTTTCCACACTAATATTTATCATACGAATACTGCGGCGTAAGTCGTAGTAAAGCAATAACAAAGAATGAAGAACAATAATAAGTAATTTCCTGCTCTGAGCGGATGGGAACAGAAACAAACATTTGATGAAATTGTTACTGCCAACTGCTCATATATAACCAACAGGAAGAAAAAGTTGGTTTACTTTTTAAAAGCTTGAGAAGCCTAAGGCCAATGTCATCTTACTAATACTAACGCGAAGAACGTATCTATTCAAATACACTGGAAAAATAAGTGCTTAAAACGCATATAATCAACAAAATACTTAATGTTAGATTTACACTCCTGACGAGTCACATTGACATTTTACATATATTTATATAAAAGGACAAGAAAAATGTGAATCAAAGAACAATTTTGATGACACAAAATGATGACCAATTTGCTTATAATTACTCAAATATAAGGAAGATTCTTCCATATAAAACAAAAGATTAATTCCACAAAAAAACGTTCGTCTGACCATTTGCATCTTCGTGCTTGAACATATAGTTTTCCTTGAGGGCACGTGGGCGAGTGAAAGACTCCAAAGTGGAGTATCAATTAGCAAAACACGCATAAAGTAGAGTATGTTAAGCTATAACACACACTTTACACACAATTCCTTTTCCCCTTATTTTGGGTAAAAGTAAAACTGAAGCCAAATATCCTTGATTTCATCCACCTTCGTCTCACGTTTGAACAGAAGTTGCTAAGCCTTTAACTCATATATGCTAATTTAGAATGAAACTCAATTGAGTTGATATCAAGACACAAGAATAATCTTAATCTATGATATGCATAATACATTTGTATTAGGTATGCATAGTAGTGGAATTTAGTCTGTGAAATGTATATAATATGGAAGATTTTTGGTGTGTGCCTTCAACTAATCACAATTTACGGCTCTCACTCCCAATTTCCCTCATGGGTTCTTTTCTTGCGTCTTACTTCGCGGCTCCCGAAATCTCTCATGTTAATTAATTCAGGAATTGAGATCGTGTCAAGAAGACGAAGATTGTAATAAGAACTTTTCCCTTGGGGGAAAACAACGCCTTTCAAATAAAGAAAAAAGTCTCTAAAAGTTCGTTTTGAGTAAAATTGCTGTAATTGCCCGAATGCACTTCTCAGACTCTTGGCATTGTCAAATCCTTAACAATGTCTGTTTGGTTTGGTCTGCTCATCTTCTCGCCAATTCAAAGTTCTTTCCCCAAATTTTCCTCACGTCGGAGTTCATAAGGAATTCGAGCCTTCTGACATGGTTTTCACAATTCTCACATTGTTTTAGAAATGGAATTAACTCCTTCTCATTTACCTACTTTTTTTAATCAACATTTTTTCACACACTTGTCTTCCTCTCAACACTTTCAATGGACAAGGAGACGATTGTTCTCAAGTGTCAGAACTCACTGTTTGTTTATTATAGCGCATTTCTATATCTTTATTAGCTCAATGTTCCTTTCCGGTTCATTTCAGATTCAATCTATAAGAACATGTTCTTTATATGTCAAATACAAGTAATCAAATTATTGAATTATTAAAAATATAGTAGAAATATACACTATTATTTTAGAATGGCTTAAGTTGAATTTCAAAAAGTAAAGTGTCTAATAAAAGTGAGATCATATTAAATTATTGTTGATTATTGATTATCTTCAATATTGTCAATATAGATACTATAAATTATATATTTCATGAACAATATACATAATAATAATCAAGTGAAAGAAGTAAAACAAATTTAACTGTTTAACATTATTTTGCATTTTCAAAAAATTAAAAATAAATAAATTAGTTAACCTCAAATAAAAACTAACGATAAGCATCTTTTCGAGTCTCCTCGTCTTCTCATCAAGTCATAGATAACTCATATTGGCAATGTTTTCATTCACTCGAGAAACTTGAGATCTTCTTTACATTCTTTCTCTTAATGATAATTCGCTCAATTACAATCAAGGGTATTTAGCCTAGCTTAATCATTGTAGTTTGTAGTAGGAAGGAGAACCTTCTCGTATGTATGTTTGGAGTGTGGTGCACAATGTATTGCATTTTTCTATTATCTCTCTCATTATCAGTCTCTCTACATACATTTTTTGTAAAAATAGGCTAGTTAGGAAAACTACATCAAATAACTCGCCATTATCCTCAATTCTCAATAGAGCGATTAACAGATTTATGTTGAGAATCTGCATATGTGCATCATTCTCATTCTTTATCTTCACTAAATTACTCTATATTTATAAAGCTCTTTTACATACCTAGTAAGTAATCAAATATACGTATTTATTGTCTTAACAAGTTAACAAGAATATATAAGAACCATTAGAATGTATAGTGTACAATATGACTTGTTGAAGGAAACGATAGAGAAAACATTGTTGGCTAACTCACGAAAAAAGATAGCACGTCTATTCATCTTATTATTGCATGTAAGATATATGCCCAAATTGCCCAAAGTTAACATTTTATACAAGGTAGGCAATTTCGAGTTGAAATAAAGATCCATGATATATGTAAAGTAATATAGGGCTATTCTGCTTAATAATGATTAATAAAATGTATGCACATGGAAGTAAATGACTGACTAGTGAATAATTTAGTAACATGGCGAAATAGGCAGAGCGTGGCCGTGATGAGCAAATGCGATCAAAACTAGGATCTCTCATGCCATTAGCATGTACATGAGATGGAAATAAGCTCCAGCGTGGACGGAGCGTTGATCATCATTGCATGCACCTTGGCGGCAAAGGAGTTTTCATCTCTATCTCTCCTCATCAGGCTGATGAAGAGGTGGATGATGGTGATGATCGTCTCTTCAGCGGAATGAGGCTGTTAATTGCGCCGTGTGAGAAAGGAGAGCCTCTCCATTCACTTCTCCCTTCCAATTAAGAGGAGGAGAGAAGCTAATGAAGAATCAACCGCAGGATCTTCCGTCAATCTCCGCATCTCGCCCTTATCTTCTCCCCTTTCGTCCCGGCCGGTGAGCAGGAGGGGAATTTCTGGGTTTCCAGGCCACCCCTTCGTACAAATGGGCGGTGTGGAAGGCGGGATGGTCACTTACATTCACAACTCCGACCCAAGAACTTCTTCAGCCTTCATTACGAACTCCTTCATTAGTTAAATAATAAACATTACTAAAAAAAATATCCACTTTATTGCCTACTTTAATACCCAACTTGACTAAATTGAAAGAAAGTCGTCGCGAAAGTGAAAAGTATTCACTCAAGTCGAACGAAGCTTGTGAAGAAAATTACAGAAGATGGAAGGAACGAAGAAAGTTGTGATTCTCTTTTTTGTCATCGTCTTCAGCACAGCGACATCAGGGTCGAAGCTCAAAGGTCGCTCTGGAGTTTTGGACCTCCAGGGCCAAGGGAGCGAACAGGCCAATCCTCGCGGCTACGACTACTATGATGCGAATTGGCTCACAACTCTTCTGGTCATTTGTCTTCCCTTGATTGCTCTTCCCTACGTGGCCTTCCTGCTCCTCATCTACTCCTCTCCTTTCCCGGGACGATACGGATATGGAGGCTATGGCGGCGGGTATGGCGGCTACGGAGGACCGCATTACAACGGAGTCTACGGATACAGATCTAACATTGGAAGGTCAATTGACCAACAACAAGACAATCTCCTCACTGAACGCGTCGTCTCAGCCACGTCAACCAAATTCTAAAAAACGTTCCTTTCCCTTCTTCTTGAGCGCACAAGCACGGTAAAGTCAATTAAAATTAACTTAATTTTATCACATGATTTCTAAATCAATTTCGCTAAAAAATTTCAATTTTTAAATATTGAAATCATTGAAATTTTGAAATGAAAGAGCAATGATGCAAACAAAGATTGTATTTCATAGTTTAAAAGTGAAGACGAAGGGTTTGAAAGGATCAGTGGGCCCGATACTTGAAAGAAGGAGGGATTCAGACCGTGGAAGGAATCTGAAGATTCACTACAATCTAATCCATACTTTAATCTTCTCTTTTATTTAATTTTATATGTCTTTAACACTTTGAATTCAGACTATTCTTGCGTTTTTGTGAGGAAAGGAAACCTCTAGGATTTTGTTAGAGGGGAAATAGGGTGGACAAAACACATTACTTTCTCTACACTCATCTTCAATAGCACATTTGGAAGTTGATTTGAGATTATTTATTTTTACTTTTGATTGTAATTAAGATGAACATTGTTGGAGTGTTCATGAAGTGCACAACCAGCGGGAAATGAGAAAGTTTATTTTTGCTAATACATACTCTCTTTCATAATTAGTAAACTACTATTTTTCATTTTTTACTCAAAGTGCAATTAAAATGAGAGGTAATTTCTTATAAATCATCCGCAATATTTTATGTATTCTTGTGAAAGAAAAGATAAAAAAGGAAGATAATAAGGAATCTTGTTCATCCTTTGTTAATTGTTTTTTTTGTTAAATTGTTGCTAATTTTATAAGTTGTTAAAACTTTTTAGTGTTAAATTACTTTTGACAATAATATGAAAATGGCTCATCAATTTGTAATGAATCTTTAGCTGACTTTTAGATAAAATAAGTAGGTAAATTAGCATTTTTACAAATTATATTTTATGTAATTAAATAAAACAAATAAATATTAATTTGATTTCCAAAATACAAACCTTTATTAAATGTCCATAAAAGCGAAAAGATGAAGAATAGATAAGAATATAATACTCATTAATAAAGAAGGGGGGTTAAGAAAATTAAGAATTATAAAGAATATTAGGATTTGCCTCTTCGAATGTTTTCTAATTGCATGATCTGATCCACATTCATCTTTCCAACAACATCATTGAATTCCTTGAAGGAGATTTTTCCATCACCATCTTGATCAAAATACACAATGGCTTTGTCAACGAGCATCTGAAGTTGAATATCCGACAAACTGTCTCCAATCATCTTTTTTAAAACCTTAAAAATATGCAAAGATAAACAGTTCAGTAATAAAAACTTAATAGTAACTTTGAGTCAAGTAACTAATTAGTAATTAATTAATTCAACTTTTTAAGTCATTTAACAATAGATTGATGACAAACCTGGAAAAGTTCTCCTGTAGAAATAAAGCCATCATTATCCATATCGTAAATCCGGAAAGCAAATCTCATCTTATCTTCCCTTGTCGTAGTATGACAAAATGTGGAAACGCTTGAAATGAACTATATAATATAATGTAATGAAAGAAATAAAAACACTCGTTCTATACAATGATGTTTTTAAAAAAAATTCATATTGTTAGTGAAATTCAATAACCATTGAAATCCAATTCTCCGTTTCCGTCCTCATCTAAGATGTCGATCACTCTGTTCACAAGTGGATTGTGTTGAATCGAGTTGACTGAACGGAATTCATCCAACGTGAGACTCCCAGAATTATCCGTGTTCAGTTTATTAAAAGGTTTTCCAAGCCTTATGATTTCAGATCGTGTGACTAAATGGGAATAAATCAAAATATAATTGTAAAAATATATTGTATTGCAAAAATTACAATATTAATTTTAATAACTAGTCGTTTATTATTATTAACTAATATTTATTAAAACTAATATTTCAATAAATAATTGATTTGTTTTTTAGTACTTACACTTGTACCCTTGCTGAATAGATTCATGACCTTGAAACATTCATCAAAGATTAAAAACTTCCTATTAAATAGTAAAATCTTTTGAATTTTTAACCTTTGAAGTGACGCTCTTGAACCATGTCTTTTTAGAACTATCAGGTAATAGACATTTTGGGTTTCCATGCCAGGTTTTGTTCTTGGGAGGTTCATGACCAGTCGTTTCTTTTTCGTATCCAGATGTCATTGGCCTGGAAGATGGTTGTTTTTTCGTATTCTAATATTGAGGTGTCGTTATTTTTTCTGGTAGTCCCTTCGATCGAGCAAGTGTAGTAGATGCTTTACTCAAAATCTTCCGAGTTTTGCTGATGTTCCTGGTGTCGCATGGAAAGGACGCTTCTCTGTATTTGTAAACGTGATCTTTGTTGGCTCAATAATTGGGCTTCTTCCCATTGAGGACGCCTTCATGGTTGATGGGCCTGTCGGTTTCGGTTTCACCTCATAACATGTTGACTGTTTCGGTGGATTAGTTGCCGGTGCAGATGTTTTGGGCACAATAATCGTTAAAGATTTTTTCTGGACAATTGGCTCAGATTTCTCCTTTATTTTCGATGGTGATTCTTGTGAAATTGGTGAAGAAATGTTAATTTGAGGTATGGAACTCTTGTGCATTTTGGAAGGAGGCGTGTCAGGTTCGACTGACACTGAACCAGAGACATCCAAGAGAGACTTTCATTTCTGACATGGGGATATTGACAGTTGGTTTTTTCGATGACATTTTGATCTATTATTGAAATAAAATTAATTTAGTTAATCTTTTAAAAATGACTAATAACTAAAAAGAGAAAATTTGAAATTGAGAATCATTAACTAACCTATTATGTGATTGATATTAGCTGGCGATAGAATCAATCTTAAATATTTATGAATACTCAAAATGTCTTTTGGCGTTGAGACAAGAACAAGACTAAGAAGAAACAATAAATGAATGGACAATCTTCGTATAAACGGTATAAAGGTCAGAGTCTAAACACGTCTAAAAGCAAAAGGGAAAAAAGATTATTTTTCTTTGTTCACACAATATTTAAAGATAAAGATAAGATTATTGTGTGCAGGATTTAGTTGTCAATTTGACCAATATTTTCTCAATCAGCGCCTTTTACTTTTAATTTAATTAGTCAAATGGCATTTTAGTATTAATATCAATATTAATAGCAAAATTATAAATAAATTCAACACAGATTTGGTTAACAAATTAGTACACTTCTAAATAAATACTACATTCCTAATAGCTTTAAATGTATATTAAAGTACAAAAATACGATTATTTAATTCAACAGTTGATAACTCGTTCTCACATAATGGACATAATAGCAATTATCTTTTTTTAAATGTTTGTTGTGAGAGAAAGTCAATGAATGAGGCATTTGTTTATCGATGTGCCTTCAACTACCAAATGAAATGAGGTAAGGAATCCCACTTATCCCACCTGAATAACACAAGTTCAACAAACATCTCTCTTTAGCATTATGCATTCCCCAGTAGTGGAAAGTTTCCCTAATGATGATTTGATGAGATGGAGAGAAAAACGTGGTAGCGTGTAGTGTATGGGCCATTGGAAGCTCGTGGTGTTTACGTGTTGGTTAACTCATAGGATTTCTGAGTAGAAGATTGTTTGTATTCTCATACAAAGGTAATTTTTCCTCCACTCGATCAAGTGGCATGGGGAAAGAGATGAATTATGACTCATCTCATTATATGATACCAGTTAGGGGTCTCACCGTCTCACTTTCATTGCCATTAGGCCAAGAGTGAGTAATTGAACCAACACCAGAGTCGACGCATAATTAACCTTCGATCCTGTTGAGAAAATTATTACCAACCCTATGTACTTTACTTAACGATGAATAATTTATATTTCATATTAAAATTTTCTCTTTATCTAATTCAAAGTTCATTTAAAAAATGTAATACTGAGTGAGCTACTGTAATATCTATATCTTCAAACATAAGTTCATATAGCTCATATAGTTGAACACCTCCATCTTTTCTGTATACCAAAGAGAGAACAAAATGTTCAAGAATCAAAGTACTTTAGGAATCTGATTATGTGAAAATGTGCATCTTGAAGGGAGTAAACAAGGGAGAAATCTAGTGCGATCAGAGAACCAGCATGAATAAAGGAAAACATGAAAGTACCAAACACGTAAATTGTCAAAATATATGATCAAATCTTAAATAATGCCAAGGTATGGGGTTTTACGTTAAAGAAGTCCACTTCCTTTTCCTCATCTTATATAAAGGATGATGTGAGATGGAAAGTTTCATCATTTTTCTAAAAGGAATGTTCAATTGAGGATGTTGAAGGAACTCGTTGTTGTGTCTGTGTGCTTCATTGGATTCTCATTCTCGTATGAAGTGCTTCTGCCAGGAAGGACTCATATCACCCTTTACGAACACGCAAATTTCAGAGGTAAACTACAATTATTTATAACTATCTATTTATTATTATGTAGCTTAGATCTTAATAAACAAAAGTTTGGACGATTCCTGTATAATTCACATTTAATTTGGTAATTTAGGAAAAAAGTACGAAGAAATTCTTGGACCAAGATGTTATAATCTTCCAGAAAGTAAGTAAATACGAGTAATTAATTAACTAATTTTGATTAACTAAACAAATAAATAAAATATTCAATTTAATTAATAAAAATGAATATTGAATATAAATGAATATAAAAAAATTGTCGAATGGATTTTAACATCTTTTTATTTTTGTAGTCGTGATGGACTGGGCTTCCTCGATTAATACGAACCATAGATGTGCCATTTTATGTGATAGTTTTGACTGTAAGGGAAGATGCGTGCAAATGGGAAGAGGATCCATTGGGCATAGGCAGTTGAGTGATGTGGGGCTCAATGATGCTGTCAGATCTATGAAACCATGTAGGCCTCCTATTGAAATTATTGAATTTTAATAAATTATTTTTTTTACTAATTTGTCTTTACATCTCTTTCGCATGAAGAATTTACAAAATTAATCACTCATCAATTCAGTAATAGTATATGTTAAAGAGTTATGGTTTGAACGAGTTTAGACAAACTAGTACTTAACATATTTTATTCCATTTTTTGGTCTATTTTTGCTTTTGAGTATTTGTTTTAAATATATACAAGATGACTTTTTGCATGCAGAATATTATTCCGACATTATTCGATGAACATTCGTCAATGACGTAATATTTCACTCATATGACTCGGCAATTAATGCCAAATAAATTATAAACATTTACATTAGTTGAGCTTGTAAACGTCGAAGCTATTAGTAAACATTTATGATATCTTAAATATTATTCGTGTATATGTGTGAACAATGTACTCATTGAGGTATAACTGAAATTACTAGACCCATACTGTAACAATTATATCATTGGTTGGTATTTGGTATATCTGTTGGCATTCAACTTGGATCCATAATGGGCATTGCATAATATTTAACACACAATTCATATGAGAAATGATCAACGCCAAAAACTTGTCCTGTTTAAAAGAAACAGACATGCTGGATTGAAACGTATGATATTCAGAGTTGGAAGGTCTTGGAAGCTTTTATCATTTAATTGTGGTTCATTGTGAAGCCAGATAATGAAACTTGAGGAAGTCGAGTTCTCGTATAACAGCTTGGACAAACCCTTGTTTTGTACTAGTTAATATAATATAAAATTAAATTGTATAAAAATAATTGTACATGAACTCTTACATATTTAAGTGAATATTCATTGTTTTCTCGGAAGTCTCATATTATTCTAAAGAATAGAGTTCTATTCTATTTTTTATAAAATAGAATATAACTTAAAATAAAACATTTGATAATTTATTTATCTAATAGTTTATGTGGTCATTCATGTATTATATAAAAAAAGTACCTAATATATACGAGAAAGAGTTAAAATGAAAAGATTCAAATAATATTTAACATACTCATTAAAGTAAGTAATTTAAAAGCTTCAATTAAGTCCACGACACGTCTGTAACTCTATTCAACTATCGTAGACGTTATGATGGACTTATTCAAAGACATGGCCGAGAATTGAGTTTATATCCAGTTGAATGGTTCCACTTCCAGCTTTTATCTCATTAAACCATCTCATCCAGATTTAATTAAAAATTGAATTAAAGTTTTAAAATTAAATTCTTCACTTTTTTCTATAGAAAGTGTACAACTTAAACATAACCAATCGAGTAAGAATATTAAAAAATTAAATGATATCAAACGCAAAATTCATTTTTCAACACATTATAAACTCGTAGACTTCTTGTAAGTATCAAATTCTGATTTTATAATGCTTGGATTTTCGTAATTTTAATAAAACTTTAACGTTTTAATCATAAAAGATACCGTATCGCAGTTGAATCAGAAGCAAAATGACTTTTACTGGAATTCGTAAACGACTTTCTCAGATTGGGCAAAGAATTAGCGAAGCCTTTGGAGCGGCAGAACCCACAAAGCTCGATGATGGCTATTTGGATCTTGAGAAGAAGTCTGAAATACTTGAAACGTTTGGACGAGAAATCCCCAAGAAAGCAGCTGCCTTCCTTCACCCAGTTCCATCAATTCGAAAAAAAATGTTAAGCTCAAAGTTCAATGAACGGAATTACGAAGTGCCCGAAACTCAGCTCGCCCTCAGTTTGAACTCATTTGGGGAAAAAGTCGAGGGATTGTACGGAGATAGCTTGATCAAAGCAGGCGAAACGTTCAAGAATTTGGCGTCTATTAGATACTGTCTGGACAATGATGTCAAGGATAAATTCCTTCAACCCCTGGCCACCATCAATGACGACTATGCCAAAAATGTTGAGAGAGAAAAGAAAAAATTGAATGCTCGCCGGCTCGACTACGATTGCAAAAAGAGGACTAAAGCTACAGACGAGGAATTAGAAATTGCACTTCAAGCTTTTTCTCAAAGTCTCAGGTGATTAAAATTAGTTTAACGTTATTTCATTATTAACGTTATAACTAATACATCTGTAATAATAATAAATTTTTCATATCAATTTTGGTGGGTAATAATAAGGATTTCTCGAGCATTGTATTTTTAATTTTCTAATACGGTTTACTATATTTGAATTTTTAGAAAAACGGAAGAAGGAATGCTCAATCTGGTGTCCAAAGACCAAGAACGTTTATCTGAACTTTCTGGATTTGTCAAATCATTGTTGAATTATCATTTAAAGTCCGGAGCGGCTCTTCAGGGCTTACAAGTATACCTTGAAGAAAAGGAGCGTCTAGCTTTGACAAAACTCCAAATAGCCAAACCCAAGCCGAAGTCGAAGCCGTTGAAGACTGTTGCAGTTGGGCAAAATAAAGCAAATGGAAATGGTGATGGAAATTGCGATTCAGTTGGACTCATTCTTTCTTCTCAAGATCTCGAGTCTCCGGTTCTTCAAGGACCTTGTTGTCAAGCCTTGTTCGACTTTGACATTCAAAATCCTGGAGAACTCAAGTTGACGGCTGGTGATCTCGTCGCTATTACAGACTCACTCAATGATGATTGGTTTGAAGGGGAATTGGAAGGGAAGTCAGGGATTTTCCCTAAATCCTATGTCAGGGTCCTTGTACCTTTACGGATGTGAAGCCTTTATATTCCATTATTATAACATGGCTTTTTGACTTTTTTGTCTAATTTAAAAATGAATTTAGATATTTCTTTAAATTAACGTTTCTTACCAATTATATCTATAGCATTTAAAATGTCAATCAACACATCCTGAACCTTTCTGATTATTATTTTTTAAATTATTTGATATGATGTTTGTAAAATAATTTACTATACCTAAAGTCAAGTATGCAATTTTTACTTTAATTAATATAAATGTGCAATGATAATTCGTAAAATTATCTTTTGCCATATAATAACCTTTACAATATATTATACAATGATTTGTAAATTTTAAAAATGAGGATGAATAATAATGACATTAACGTTTATTAAAATTGAACCGACTAGTTTTATTTACGAAGGACTAGATTGAACAAAAAAAATTTAAAAACTAACAATTTCAAGATTTAATTCTCTCGTTAAATACAATGTTTAAAGTTGATGGTTTAAAAGTGAAGATAAAAAAATAAAACATACCAGCGTCGAACATAAATAAACTCTTGCAATGAATAATGAAATTATTTCAAGCTAAAAGGTAATTTGTGACTTATTTAAATAGTTGAGATTAGAAGATTCATTTATAGAAAGAAGAGCAAATTTATAATTTTTCTTTTTAACAATTAATTGAGAACCAAGTTCAACAAATAAAATACACATATTCAACATCAATTGAAGTTAGATCCTTGATGCTTCATCATATCTTTAAAATGCCGACGAGCTTCCAAGTAGAGCATTGATTCTGGAAAGATTTTTTAAATTAAGTTTATAAAATCAATTTATACTCAATATCAAATAAGTTAGTATTAGTTTGGAATTGCAAATTGTCGAGTATATTATAGCCAAACCTTGATAAGTATTCGGTATGAGAGTTGGCAAATTCTCGCCGCCATGAAAAGTGAAGTGAAAAACGTTAGTTACGTCTCTTTTACCAGTTTCTGGATTCAACACCTCAGCTATTACCTTCAAATAATGAAATGTTTTAAAGCTTGTTTACTAATGGAATTTAATCTACAAAAAGTGATAATTGAGGGAAACGTATTGAATAAATTACTGGTATATGAACGTAATCTCCTTCGACATAGCCAATCTGAAATATTAAAAAGAATTTGTGTATTTATCTGTATTTTAATTAATAACAGTTATAAACAATTTATTCAAATAAGACTCATGAGTAAACAAAGATAACTAAATAAATAAAAAGTATAAACGAAAAATTAAAGAATATAAAATATAGAAGAGAGGGAACATGAGTGAGGGATTGTTCCCAAGACGGAGGCGTTTCCTCCTTGGATTGTGATTGAAATTGATTGCCGTAAAAATTATGTTGGGCGTTTTTCGCCATTGTCTTTAGTGATTCTCAGCCCAATGTCCATGAAAAGACTCGTGGCTTCAGGATCCCAAGCGCCACCAGTTTCAATTGCGAAATGAATGAAGCAATAAGAGGCAGAAAGTGAGGAGTATTTTCCTTTTTTCTTTTCCTCAACGGCAGAAGCAGCGAAGTAGAGGTATTGTTGATGTAAGAAGCGAAAGTGTCCACACATGTTGCGTCCCAAATAAGATATGTACCACGCTTCCAAGATGTCAAAGTGATTCCATCGGGTCTTTTGCCAACGTCACGAGAGATTCCAGGAGGTTCAAGTCAGGCAAGGGATCCCGAGCTAACTAAAGCTCTTCTGATAATTTAATAGATCAAGTCAGTAGAAGTCTTGTAGCAAGGAAGGATTTTGGAGATTAGAGGGCAGGTTGAAGTGCAAGAAGAAAGAAATGTTGGAAGTACAACCACTTTAACTGATCTCAATCCCAAACCGCCCAACGAAACAGGCAGACTCGCTTGTGTTCAGGAGTGTTAGATTCACATTGAAGATTGATTGGAGAGTAGACTTAGTTAATTCATCATAAGAACTCAGGATGTGTCTGCAGCGCCAAGCTGGACAAGTTCTCAAATTGTAAATTATTTTTTGGCTTGATAAGCAATTTTTAAAAAGGAAGAGCCCATGATGAGCATTATTAATGTGAATTCCAACGTGAATCGCAAGTCCATGATTGGTAGGAAAGCTAAGGTCATAGTGGGAGCATCGATTCATCTTTGGCAGCAAGTAGAGACGGAAAATAACGGAGCGAAAAAGTTATGATCGTACTCCACGGAATTTAAATAATAATGTTATATTATATATGAGGTATATCTTGTTAAAAATATAATTGGCTAAGAGCCTGAAAGGCCCCTAAAGACGTGATTACTATCCTAATTTTCTTCACAATGTCAATGCCAATCAACAATCAAATTTTGTTCAATGATAAACTACAAACAAACAACTTACAGTTGCAGAAAATCTTAAAAGCGATCCAATTTCAACAGGCTTTTTAAAAAGAATGTCATCAATGTTTAAAATCGATGGACGTTGTTTCCTATTTATAAAATTCAAAAGACAAATTAGAAATCCATTTAATTTAAGATTACATTTTTTAAATAGATATAATTTCAAGACAAGACTAACTAACATTAAGATTAAAATAATATTGGTACTTTTGGTACTATCATCTAAGTCTAATCATGCAATGAAGGTAATTAAGATATAACTTACGTGAACATGTAAACATTAGCGAATGCAAGTTCAAATGCTTGTCTCATAATAAAACCTCCAAAGATCTTGTTAAATCGATTACGATACTGTAAAGTTATCATTTATTATCATAAAATTATATTACTTTTAAGTGTATTTATATATAAGTCATGATCTACCTTGCGTAATTCATGTGAATTTAAAGTAAATTCAACTTAAATCACCTGTGGATGACAAAGTAAAAGAGTATTAAGTTTGCAATCTTCCATCAACTTTGAGTTGTGTGGCAAAACTTTCCTTCTGAATCCTTCATAGCGATCATCCAAATTATCCAAATAAAGCTGATGAACAATTCCACGTTCTTCTTCATTTGGTGGTTTTCGAATGGAGAGATCTTCGGCATTCCTTCTCTTTCGACTTCGTTCTGAAATTACAATGAACTAATTCGTCATATAACTTTAACTAGCTTGACTTTGACTCTACAATACACTCAAATTGACTGAGTTAAGTGTAAAGAAAAAATATGAGCTTGCCTTCTCCTTGAAGTAGAAATTCTCTTTCTTGTTCATTTTGAGTTATAAGTGGATTGATAATAGCAGCACCTTGATTCATTGGATCACGAGCAACCATGACAAAAACAGCGTTTGTCAACTTAGTCCAATTCCCCTTTTCATCCTTTTGATCAATGAGAACGGACACTTCCATTGAGGATTTTCCAACCCAGCTCACATGCCCTGACAGTCGTATATCTTCAATTGTCTGAATAAATTAAATGTAAATAACATAAGGTAAATCAAAAAAGTAGGTAAGACTTACTAAGCACTAATGGTTAATGGCTAATTAATAATGGTTAAGGTATTGCGATTGATGTTTTACCTTAATTTTAGCACCTGAAAAATGAATGCTGTCAACCAAGGCAGTGACGACTGAGTAAGGATTGGGATGTCCCCGAGATTTCGGATTCAGTATATGCTTATAGCAAGAGTAAACTAGAAATAGATAAAATTGTCATTTATCTAATTAGATATTCAATGAGTTATTGTTAGCTAATAAATATTACATAACTGATATCTTTTTAAGTAATTTGAAAACCTGCAAAAATATCCAGATCCTCAAGTAATCTTCCAACTCTGACAGTTCCGAAGAAAGTGACGTATCTCTCCCTCAATTCCAAATCCGTTTTGATTGGGATGATCGCAGATACAAAAGAGTCTTGCATTTTCCTCGACGGAAGTTCATTGCGATCCCTTGGGAGAAGATCGGTCAATTTCCTACGCTTTTCGATCGCTTCTTGAATGCCAGCTGGGCTGTATTCCGAAATGACTCCGACTTCCCTCGCAAAGGTGTTCATAACTACAAACATAAACATGAGATTAGTTAAAAGAAATGTACCATGTTCTTATAACACAGTTAACTATAACTCCCCCAATTGCTAAAAATTGCACTTGTGTCAATATTTGTAATTCAAATGAGATGAATGTTTACTTTCTGCCATCGTTATCTGAGGGATGTGGTCGGGCTCTGGACGGATAAACAATCCTCTGGTCATCAAAGGAGAGCCTAATCTCAATGTGCTCAACTTCCAACTCTGGTTCCTGCATTTCATTTAAGCGACATTAAGTAAATATTTAATCATGAACTTTTTATCATTTGCATTAATATGATAATTTTGATAATAGATTAAAGATAATTGATAAGCTGAATATTAATACCCTATATTTTAAATGGAAATAGTTATAAAACCGAATTAACTGACCTTATTAATTTCAACATCTTGATTTCCCTTTCGCACTCTATCGAAATATAAGAAAATAATTAAAATAAAGTAATACGAGAACTATTGAGACTTGTGAGAATATTCCGAAATACTG
Organism: Neelides sp. FZ-2019; assembly: GCA_009869795.1. Lineage (NCBI taxonomy): Eukaryota > Metazoa > Arthropoda > Collembola > Neelipleona > Neelidae > Neelides > Neelides sp. FZ-2019. Next base: position 34,727 of record VJMY01000340.1, on the reverse strand, counting down.
AAAATGTTAGTGTTTGATCTTTATCCCTTGCAAAAAATTAATACACTAGCACTAGAGGAAACTATAGATGACTATGCATGATTCGGTTAAATTCTCGTTAACTAAAAATATTTTAATCCAGTCTTTCGAGTCGTCATCATTACAAAAAATGATTTTAAATGAAAATTTTTAGGGCAACTTGCAACAGCATAGAAGCTGTAAGTTGCAAGAGCCGATTCTTTCGTGTGAGCATACAGTAAAGACTTAAATAGAGCGCTCCGTGTTCTATTTACAGAATTTATTTTACCCCCGCGTTCTATTCAATCAGTCGATAAATAATTATTTTATTTCAGCTATATGAATTACACTAGTTATTAAGCATTTATAATGAATAAGAGAATGCTAGTCTTCTTCATCCCTTGCGTCAATCGAGAATTCATTTGCTTCAAGTTCGTCTTCATCTTCTTCAATTATGGCACTCGGAATCTCATTATCTCTGAAGTTAAGCAAAATTTTCCATGCTGGTCAGCATGGTACATTGATCTTCATGCAATTATTTGATCGTCTTCACTTCCATAGGTGGCAGTTGTCAAAGCACAGCTTTTGAATGATTTCATCCGAAAAAAATCCCAGGCACATTTCACCAAATTAACAATTAATTCTTTAGAAGGAGTCCTGAGATTTCCACAAGATGTAAAACTCTTGTCCACATCATTGGTCATCCATTCATTATAAAGCTCATTGATTTTGGCTTTAAATGGTTTATTCGACGAGACATCAGGCACTTGTATGAATTTGGTACAGCTACAGTACTAATATTAATTTAACAAGAGATGAATTGTTGTTGAAATTGCTAATGTTTAATGCGTTTGGTATTTTATATAACGCGCATTTAAATTCTTATCGTCATGTAGTAATTTAGCTTTAATACCCTGACCCGCATTATATTTTAGTCCTGTGCTTTATTTAAGTCTTTACTGTAGTCGCAAGGCATGTATCCAATTCGCCTATTTGACAATGAAAACTGGAAGGATTATAATTCAAAACTTGACAATGTTCATAACTCCATATTAAAAAATTAAATTAACGAGCTAATAAGCTTATTAACTAATTGAATCAAATATGAAATTCTAATTTCAAATCCTGTAAAACATTTTTTGTCAACATTTATGCAATGCATTTAAATGTCTAATTGACATGTAGAGACAAATCGTTTCTCATTAGCAATTTAGTGGCAAATGAGCTCCTCACAAAAAAATCTTATAATTTCACTCGAAAATGACGTGATTCGTTCGGACCACTGTGTAAATTATTTTATTTATTTGTATATTTTTACATTTTTTATGTATTGTTAATTACACTATTAGGTACTGTGGCTTACTGTGGCTTGTGGCTATCTCCTCCTGACCTTATGATAATAAAAAAAACCAGGCTTTGTAAGCCACATTACGTCATCTAATAAAATGTTATTATTAGGATATTAGTTCTCTTAAATATTAATTAAAATTAGGATGACAATGCAATCTAGACGGCTGTCCGACTTCTCTTCCCAGGATAGCTCGCCATACATACTGCATGAATGCACCAAGGTCTTCACAAAACAAACATATTTTCAACATTATTAGAACCAGAATCGTCATCGTACCACGACGTAGTCGTCATGAACAGGCCGACAAGTCTTGGACTCTTCTCCTTGAAATGAGACCGGTCAAGAGCTCATAGGACACTCAACACTTTGTGGACATGGCGCTATCTACCAGCATCTCAATCCATATCCAACCGAGAACCGGGATTATTCACACACATGACTTTTTACAAGCTTTTTACAATTATCTTCATCTCATTTCTCTGTTAAAAACGGTTCATTAATATAATAATTATTCTTCAATTAATAGTATAATTAGGATTAATGGAATAGTCAGATATTTTTAAATAAAATGTTTCTTACAAAAACAATACGTCTTTTAAGTCGGGCGAATTTCCATTTGCCAGCGACTCTCTCGAGTCAGACGAACATTCAATTTAACTTTCTGAATATACGTAAATAATTTTCTTGTTATAACTATGTTTCTGCGATTGGATGTTAAAATATATTTTAAATTAAAATATATACAATATGTCTTAAATTTTGACAGGATCTTACTCAAAAAATGCTAAAGAAGTACAAGAGATGGAAGTAGAAAAAGATGTCCAACCTGGAGCGCTCCTAGAATCTTCACCAGAAACAAAAGAATTAAAGAGGAATCATATGAAAAGTCCCCAAAGAGAAATCGAAGATAATTTTGCACCTTACAGATTTGTTTACCCTGAATTTCTCCCAGATCCAGATATAAAAAGGAGAAACAAAATCAGGGAAAAACTTGAAAGACAAGACATGATCAAACGACGAGGAAATATTGATATTCCTGAATTTTACGTTGGTAAATTCAATTAATTAAAAAACCAATATCTATTTTGACTCCTATGAATTTGAAATTCCATATACTCTTTTGCTAGGTTCGATTATAAGCGTGACCGTTTCGGATCTTTATGCTCCCAATAAATCTAATACTTTCGTTGGAATATGCACTGAAAGAATAGGATCTGGGCTTCGAGCTGGGTTCATTTTAAGGAATCACGTTGATGGTCAAGGTAGGAATAAGATTTCACAATTATCAAATTCTTTTCAGGATTGCAGACTCACAAAAATTTGTGCTTTTTCTTGAATTAAATAGGCGTTGAAATTCTGTACGACATGTACAATCCGACAATTCAATCAATCAATGTTCTTCGACTTGAAAAGCGACTTGATGAGTCTTTGAGATATTTACGGGATGCATTGCCGGAGTATTCAACTATTCCTTTTGACATGGTTCCTGAACTTCGAAGTGCTGGAACTCCTGTTCCAGTAAATCCTATCAAAGTAATTTTCAATAAATAATATTTATATTATGGATTTTTAATGAAATCTAATGATCACTTACCAAAGGTTAGAATGAAGCCGCGCCCTTGGTGCTGTAAATGGCAATTGAAGGATTGTAAAGGAATTGCGGATGATTTTGACGAGATCTTACAACCGTGGGAGAAGAAAAGACGAGAGACACATCGTTTCATTGTTGGTGGTGATACGAAAAATTACGACTTGATGAAACATTATAGGTATGCTACTGGGTGGCCATTTTGTAATGAACATAGAATGATATAAAAGTGAGTAAACCAAGAAATATGCCGCACCTTTGCTCAATACAAAATGGCCATCCAGTATTTAGCTGATATTTTAAAAATCCAATATTTTATTTGATTCAATTTAGCTTAAAATATTTTTACTTTCCAATTTATCAATCTTGTTATAAATACATTAAAACTTGAAAGATTAATTTATACTTATGTCTTAATAATTATAGGGAGACTATCCCCGTGGAGGAACAAACAGAAATATTTAGTGAAGTTCATCCTCAGCTAGCAAACTTAACTCAGACTCTTCGGCTTCAAAAGAGAAAACGAGCTTTCTCAAAACCAGAAAAGTTAGGCTAAAGTGAACCATTAGGATTATATAAATTTTTTATATTTTATTCTAGTTGCCAATTTAGGTTTTTATCATCGATTTACACAAATTTCAATGTGTAATAATAATAATGTAATTTAATACAATTGAAATTGCTGAAATAAATTAAAATAAAAAATATTTGCCATCTTTTTTCTCTTCAAAAATATGATTTTTTGTTAGGTTAGGTTAACCCATTTCATTCACTTACATTTATTTTCATACAAATCATCAAATTAATTATTAGGGTAGTGAATAATTAAGATGATAGATTATTCGCATATGATAATGTCTTTAATTAATTAAATGCATAAATATTCGTTAAGCAATGTTGCAAATTGCATGGTTTGATTTGAGAGTTTGAGTTGAGAGTCTGTTGCTCGCTAGACATTGTAATTGAATTTAAAGATTCTTGCCCGAATCCAAATTCTAAGCTCAATTTCCACGTTTATTTTTTAAGGATTAATTGAATTAAGATTTAAACATTATGATACGACAATATAAGAGTAACTAATTTATAGTATTATTACATACTAAAAACAAATAAAAAAATTAAAGTAAAATAAATAATGATTATCTTAGTTATAAGTAAAGTTTATTAAAGTATATTTTATAGGAATAGGTAATATAAAAAATTCAGTCCTTCTTTTATACGTCAATCGATATTTTATCAACGAATCGACCAAACAATTAACAAGTATATTTACATTTAGAATCAAGCACATTTGTCAACTACATTCAGATTCTTGCAAGTCAATTAAAAAATGTCAAGTCAAAGAATTATTCTTCTATCCGTTGGTTCATTCAATCCTCCTACTATCATGCACTTAAGATTGTTTGGTAAGATCTAAGATGTATAAATAAAATATACGAACTTACATTTTATAAATATAAGTTTATATAATTATAATTTTCATTTATTCGAAAGATTTGGCTAAAGATTACTTATCCAAGTACACAAAATATGAAGTTGTTGGCGGAATCATGTCGCCAGTTAATGATGAATACAAAAAGAAGGTTCGGGTTTCTTTCATTAGTAAATTCTATTCATTCATACATTTTATCTTACAGTTGATCGCTCTCTTTCATTCTTTATTTTAATTAAGGATTTAGTACCATCGAAACATAGGATTGAAATGGTGAACAAATCACTTCATAATCATCCATGGGTCAAGTGTTCGACCTGGGAAGCGGCAATGAATACACAATGGGTCAGAACTCGTAATGTAATAGATTATCATCAGGTATGACAATAATAATTAATACTTCAGCATTAACTTGCAATAAAAATATATATAATAACAAAATTAGCATGGAAAAATTCATTCATGCCACCCGTCATGAACACTTTCGATATGTTTTCCTACTAAATCGACGGTTATTAGTGATGCAAAATTATAATTAATGAGATACAGTTAGACAAAGTTAATTAAAGATAAAAATATTTTTACCAATTAATAAGGTTTTTTAACGAAGTATTAGTATTCCGAACTTCCTTCTAACCTAACCTATCATAAAATAATTAAGAAATAAACCCAAATAAAACCGCGTGAGAATCTGTTTTCTTGGCTGCTAGCCGCGCGGAGATCAAACGAGTGCGGTTTCTCACGAAACTAATAGGAGTAATAGGGAGAATAAACTTTAACTGAATGAGAATTAATTATAATTTTGCATCACTAATAACTGTCAGATTCGTGATCTCCACTATCGATTTAGTAAAATATCATATCAAAAGTGTTCACGGCGGATGGCGCCTGTAAAAGTGAATTTAGCAATTAGGATAAATTACTATATTAGGCATACTAGAATTAAAATTTTGAACGATAAGCACGACCCAATTAAGAAATCATTAACTTTAGCTTAATATTTTTTATAGGCGACACTTGATGAGTTTATGAAAGGATCAACAAGACCACCTTGGATTCCTGAAACCCTTCAAATATTAGATGGTCAAACTATCAAATTAAAACTTCTCTGTGGAGCAGATGTTCTTGAGTCCTTCAATATACCGAATCTTTGGGAGGCAAAAGATGTGAGTAATTGAATATTTATATAAAACTCTGCTTATTAAAGGACCAATTAATTAGCAATTCAATAATAAATACAAGGAATCTATCCAGATTGGGTTTGACTTGCTTTACCCAAAGCTAATGTAAAATCTATTTGCAATAAAATGTAACATGTAACTAGAAGTAGTTAATTGGATAGGAAATTGTTAATCACATCATATGTAATGTCAATGCCTGGAACTTTTCTTTTTCATTTAACCTGAGAAAATTGAAACTTGCTGAATCAACTGTTATTATTTTCTTTCAAGAGTAGGTATGTGTTTGATTCTTATTTGTAATTTTCTTGAACTTGGTTCTTTGTATAGTGGATAATGTCGAGTAAAACCGGAAAACTCTCTAGACCCTTATTATTGAAAGTTAAAGTCTCTGAAGTTCGTTCCATAATGGCTCCTTAATGATTCTTCTAATATAATTTACTTGGATTTCCGTGCGTTTTATTACCTTACGTTACATTCGTAAGAGCCTAAGAACTTGCTAATCGCTTCCATTCCCGTACGCACGAAAACACGCAGGGTTTTTCAAGTTTCTCATGAAATTTCGGACCCGAGTTGAGAGCAATTCTGTAGGAGTTCATAACTCCTGTCAACCAAAATCCTAATCTTGATAGATTTTCTTATTACATAAAAATATGTCAATTTTTAAAAAACTTTATTTACTTGAAGATTAAATGGATTTGGGTCTTTCGCTTTGATACCCATGAGCTTGCCGCTTGTAACGTTATATATCTTCATATATCTTAAAAGCAATTAACTCAAGCAACTTCTTTAGCTTGGTAAGCTGACAAAGATTTAAATGCTATATCTTACATTTCAGATTCATAAAATAGCTGGGGAATACGGAATCGTGGTAATAAGCCGAGATGGAGTCAATCCACGAAAATCCATTTACAATTCAGACATCCTCACTAAACACCAGGTGGAACTTTTAATAATTTCTTACTTTCCATTTCTCTCATTTCTCCGGTTCCAATCCGCCCTGTTCAATTCCCATTCTAGACTTGATTATTGCCTGCGTTTAGAAAAGTTTGTTGCCATTCCATGATTTTTTACCTTACATTGGCTGACTCTATTGTAATGTCTTTGACTTTTTACAAGTTTGTACAATTCAAACATTTCTCCCATATTCCACTTTAAAAGACTCCACCTTCATACCCCTTATTATTGATATCTTCTTGTTGCATCAGAATAGCATTGATTTTCCCCTTGCATGACTAGAGATTTTCGAACATTTCCCCTTTTTGAAAGAAATCACAAAACAAATGCATATATACATACATATTAGATTTTACTTACCTGCTCATCTGTATGTTATGATTAAGATATGCAAACAAAATGATATTTATTCTTCCATGTCTCATGCAACGATATTTTTCGTAGACTGACAAAAAATATTGGGGATAAAATTGAGAATATCAAAACATTTTATGTTCACTTTGTTAATTTGCTTGCTCTTTCTCTGTAAATTCTGTAATTTCTATAATTTCTTGCCATACAATATAGGTTTAAGATAAAGGTACATAAATATTTAGGTTTAATGATTTAATTTATTTGAATTTATTAGGGAAACATTATCCTAATCAGAGAGCCAATTCATAACGAAATCAGCTCAACAAAGATGAGAATCGGAATTCGTCGGAATGAATCAATCCGGTATTTTGTTCCTGACCCGGTCATTGAATATATCTATCAAGAACGACTTTATCAACCAGATTCGACTAATGATTGATGATTGCTTTGTTTCTTACAAATGTTCAGTTGCTCCTTTTGTTCGTGATATTAATTATATATTGATCTTGTAGTATGAAAATACATAGTCTATAGAGTGTATGAAGAAACAAATCATCGAAAATCAAATCTCATTTGCTATTAAGGTTCTATAATTTATATATTAAATTATTTGCAGTTATCTGTATTGTATAATTTCATATTATACCAATTTGAAAGTGGTGTAGATTTTTAAAGAAAAATGTTCATTCTTTTCATTGGGTGAATAAATAATGAATTGATAAACTCACAATTCTATATTTTTATTTGTTATTTCCTTTAAAATATAGAATTTAGATAATATTTACATTTTGCACAATTGGAAGTAATAATGGGCTTACTAGTACATAATTATGTAATATAATTTACTTAAAAACATCGAATATAAATATTATGCACTAAATTGTAGGAAGGTTGATTCATGTCATAATTATCTTTCTGGTTTCTGCTTCATTGTTAAAAGATAATGTTTACTTAACCTAAATTTTGCCAATAAGTTAAGCTGTGTTGATTACCGATTGATATTCAATTTAACACTCATTTAAACCTTTTATTTTTTGATGATTTAAATATCCTTTATTATTATAAATAATTTTTCAATATAGGTATGTATTATATAATATAACACCGTTCATTTTTACTATACCTTTCCTTAATGCAGCATTACTTAAAATGCAATGAACTTTCATTTAATTTACTATTTTTTAAAAGATTTATCATATTTGTATACTCTTTGGTACTTTTTATTATTTAATTCTAATAGTTTACCACTACGTTATAATTATTAGTAATCAACTTCCTTTCTGACTTTTTTAAATCCCAAATAGAAGGATTTACTCATTCAACTCAACAACACAAGATAGTAAACCGATCACATCTTAAATAATATATATAAAAATAAATCAATATTTTATGCAAAGTCATTGTTTAAAAGTTTAAAAGCAAAAAATGAAAATTATTTTCTGTATTATGTATATTTAACTCATCTTCAAACATAGCAATTGTGCTTGGTGTAAAATATAAGTGAACAACGTTGAGAAATAATACAATGTTATGGCTAATACAGATATATACAAATGTTAGAGATCTTTCCTAATATAGACAACGTTGAGAAATAATACAATGTTAGGGTTAATACAGATATATACAAATGTTAGACATCTTTCCTAATATAGTGAACAAAGAACAAACTCAAACACACACATTACATTATTTGCTTATACTTTTACGATTTCACTCTCGACATTGCATAATGCATGAATACATTTTGATATTGTTATGATGCAATATTACAATTTACAAGTAGCAGTAGAACTTTAGAAATAAATAAACATGAGTATGAAAAATTTATTGGAAAAGTAATTTTCAAATGCCATATTTTTTTTAAATTTCATGTTGTTGATCTTAAGTTGCCTCTGTATGCGTTTCTGATCAAGTATCCAGATGCTTCTTATGGTTTAGAAAGATTAAACAACAATAAGAAGGTATATAATTAGAAACTTGAAGAGATAAACCATCTTAAGTTACAATGTCAAATCATAAAAGAAAGAATTCCAATTTTTAAAATCATTAATTGTTTCATTTTGTGTTTAATGCTTTGAAATTACTATTATTACTATTATTGCTTCTTCAACTAACAAGAGACAATGAGAGCCAGAAGCAAATTTTTCCTTATTGTTTTTCAGTGACTAACTCATGGCTTTTCCATTTTTGGACCTCGACTAAATCTGTTGGAATTATGCTAATACAATTACAATGTGTTCAATATGGTTTATATAACAGTTCCTAAAAAACTCAATTTTTTCACAATATTCTTCTCCATAAGCAAGATATGTCATAATAAGAAATCTTATTGATTATACATGTATGACATTGAAATGACCATTCATATAAAATTGTATTGTAAATGTTATTTAAAATAAATAACAATATCAATACAATAAATATACCTACACTTAATAATATAAAACGAGACGTATTCCCAAAAGTCAATTGGCCCGTATTCCGCGGAAATATACTCAAGTATTTATTCAAATTCTCTTAATAACAATACCTAGGATATTTTTTAGAATTTGATTATTTATACGATTATATATCATAAGAAAACCGCGAAATACGCGGCCAATTGACTTTTTCTAAATTAAACTAATATTATATTTAGTGTCAGATTCGCATTTGATCACTAATAATTGAAATTACTTACAATGAAATTACAATTGCAGGTACACAATGAATACAAAATCAATCATGATAATAATTGTTGTTAAATAACGGCAATCAATTGAATTTTTTATTTATAATTTGAAGATTAAAAGAATTCTTGCACGGTCTAGTCAATAATTCAAAGAAATGACACACAATAAAGAACGCCTGCATTTCTGTATTGTGACTCTGATTGTGATTGTAGCCTACAATCACAATCAGAATCTTGTATTAATTATAATGAAGAACTCCTGCAAAATAAGATTGTGATTGTGACTGCTCACAATATAAATATAAATAAAGTAACAAAGTGCATCAAATTCAAATCTACCGTCAGAATACAGGAAAGAGTCCTGTTAAATACGCTGATTTTGATTGTAGAAAATGGTGTGACGTCAGAGAAACGTCACTAAAACCGCACCACGTGGTACTGGAATCACAATCTATTCTACAATACAGAGTGCAGTCATTCTCTAATAACTTAATCTATTGTAAGACTAATTTTATAACGTAATAAAGTATATACCTACGTGTACAAAAGACTTCAATTCATTAAGTGTTCCTCTCTCTATAGTTAGTTGAATGCGAGATGGGACACAAGGTGGATAAACTATAGAGCTGTCATTCTCATTTACTACTAAAGATTAATCAGTACGAAATATGCATCTAGATATAAAACGTGAATAAATTATGTAGGGTTTTAAAGAAGGTCGTTTAGTTTAAAAATTTAACTTTTAATGTCATTTGATTAGTTCTTTTTATTTCGATAAAGAGTTCGTGGAGTGTTGAGTGATTTTTCATTCATTATCTTGGTCTTAATTAGTTAATCAGAGCTCCTCTCCTGTCCATGAAGTTGGTGAGGGTGATGAAATATTCAATCCATTGGTAAGATGAATGGCCGAAATTTCCTTTCATCTCCCTCCTGAGATTAGAATCTAGTAATAGCATGCACACGTCCTCATGATTAATTAATCACATCTCTCTCCATTCCTCGGCTCTGGAGGTTTAAAAAAATCATTTCAATTTCAAGGAATTCACGTACACAGCGAGCGAACTCGTACATGCGAAACATGTGCTTAATACAGAGACATATTTCATTTCATATTCATTAATAATGAGAAAATTTGATTGAAAATTTCTTTGTCATACAAATGACTATTTGTGCAAATGAATTGCGAATGAATTATTGATATGGATGGGCTTTGCAACTTAACTCATGCTCTCAGTACTTTATGCGTAAAGTTTGGCATAAAAATTAAAGGAATTGCACATTGAATTAAAATGTATATACCGTATAGTGCGAAAATATTCTATTAATTGAAATTCTACTTAATTTATGACTACTAAAATTATCGATTGTTTTACAATATTCAAATTAAACATTCCACTTAAATAAATTCTGTACAACATAACTTATTGATCAAGTACTCGTCCTTTGCCTGTACAATATTGACATGTTCAATCATATCATTAATCATGTTCTCTAATACATTCATTCGTTCATTTCAAATGCAATTGAAAATTATTAATTAAATTACTTATTGATAATAATTTATTGTGAATTAAGTAATAACTTGAGTTCAATTTATCAAATTCTTTGCAAACCTCAATCTGTCCATTATAAAGCATAATATAGAGCTCTATTATAGGTATTATATCATCTAATTATGATATCTTAATAACTAATTATCTCAAATATTCCTAATATTTAACTCGTATTATATTAGGTTTTATGGGTGATTTAACTCCGATCATATAGCTCTTTCAAAAAAATACAAATGAGGATGACAAGAGGCGATAAATCTATCGAGACTCCAGCGGAATTCGATAACTCATTGTTCTCAATCTCTTTCTTTTTGCTCTCAATGGGGAGAGCATGAGAGGATCTGTCGCCGGTTCCTCTTTCGCTCGTCTCAGGCCCTTTATCTTCCATCGTCGTGCTTCTCGTCGTCGTCGTCGTACTGGTTGTCGTCGTAGTCGTGGTGCTCGTGCTCGTCGTCGTCGTCGTCGGCTCAGGGACGAGGGATCCATTAGATAAGAAGTAGGGCTTTGACTGGACGAGACGAATTCGATTCACCTCTTTTAATTTCCTATGCCCTTCCACCCAACGGGAAGCGGAAGTCCCGTCCTTGTAGAGAGTCTTCAATGTGGCTCCAAAGCTCATCTCGCCGTCTGTCCGCAGCCCCTTTATTGTCAAATTGACTCCAGTCCCTTGGGCCAAATGAGCCGAAACTTCCATGGTATTCATAAACCCTGAAATATGAGGTAAGGGAAAACATTAACTCGATTTACCACTTTCATATCAGTCCTAATAAAATTATTTTATAGAATCTTCATTGTTTAGATAGAACATTTTCCCTTTTATACTTAACTTCAAATTCATCTTTATATTATCCTTATATTCCTATTTGATAATACAGATTTCACGAATATTGCATTTTCATTAAATACAATGAGGTTTAAACTTTCACCGTTTTGAGCTTTCCCTTCTAATTTTGGCTTTAAAAGGATTTTAATGAAATTACAAAGTATTTCAACAAGCTTTATTTGGGAGTAGTAGCTTTATATGAATACAATTGATTTTAGTTATATTATTTAGATCTCGATTTTAAATATATTAAACCATATTGGGCAAAGCAAGAAAGCGAGACTTTTAAGAATATGTAATAGTTAACAAAATGGATCGTTTCTCATTTGAAGTCTTCTGTCAAATCTATTGGAATATTTTCATCTCACTTGACTCAAGTCGATGTCAACTTTGAGGCCAATTTAAGTGGAAGATTGACGAGAAAATCAAATTATGTTTCTCTTATATACTTTCGTATCTTGTCACACTATAAATTTATAAGCATACCCTACACTTTTAGGTATTTTAACTTCATAAGTTCTCAAGTAAAATTGAAACTGATAGGAAAACCTTCTTCTATAAACTTCTATGTATCTGTTGAATAAAAGGATCAGATTTGAAATGTTCTTCATCTTCTTCCTAAACATCGTGTGCCACTCTTAATAAGCCTTTTTGAGCCGATTATCGTGAATAAACAATGAGGCTTTATCATTATAGTATAAGTAAAAAGATTCCTTCTATCCATTCTTTCATATAGCACATAATTCAAAATATAATCCAAGTCTTTAGATCAATCATTCTTGGCGAGAATTTCTCACAGTAATAGAATGACGTGTTTTAAACTCGTTTAGAAGACAAAGAAAAGGGAAATCTGCAAAGAGCGAGGGTAAATATATGATAAAAGGCAAAGTGTGAAAGGACGAAAAATAATTTAAAAAGTAAATAAGCCTGGTAATAATCACGTTTGGAACGTATAATTAAAATCGTAATGAGTCCTTTGAGGTTTGGAATTCTCATTAAGAGCGAAATGAAAATGAGTTTATAATTTCGAATCCCCCTAAGATTTCCTTCCTTAATTATTTCGATTAATGTAATTAAGATACAAAGGAAGGATTCGAGATTTCTTGAGGAATTGAATCGGAGAAGAGATAATAATAGCATTTAATGTTTAATCAAACCGAATAAAGAAACGAGCTTGTCCAGTCGAAGCTCATTAAAATTAAGAAAGAATCAGACATATTAGACGCAGTGTGTGTAAATAAGTGATGATTCAAACTGAGACTCAAGAGCGGAAGAGAAGGCAATTAGCAATTAAGGCCATCAACGTAATTGGAAGTTATACAATAATGAAAACTTCAGTACTCTGCTCAACTCTCCCATTCGATACATGCAGCTTGAGTTATCCATTTAAATCCATTCTAATTGTATGCTCATACATTGTAGACTATTTAGCACCAACAAACTTGAGCATTTATACTTCTCGATACCAAAAAGGGTAAATTTTTATTATATGAACATTAGCACATGCATAGTAGGGCTTTATAATTATCCACTTAAAATGCCCACAAGCTTTCATCAAATGTCCGCATTGTATATTTTATTGTTTATTTGATTTTTTGAACTTACTTTAAGAAGTAAGGATAATACAATACTGCCTAATTGAATGAAATTGAAATATATCTATTGATGTGGTATATTTTAAAAATAAATTATTAGTCAATTAAGACCTTATTATGAATTACATTTTACAAATACATTGTTTTAAAGATTTTAACCTTATTTTTTCTTAAGTTGTGAACAACTTTGGATAATAATGAAAAATTATTTTAAAGGAAGAGACATAATTATTATACAAGTGAATCACTAGTATTTATTATTATTTCGTGCTATTCTGCTACCGAAGTTTTATTTATTGACTTCAGAGTCACTCCCATCGTCCCACACACATTAGGAGCTTGGAACTCTGAGCGAAATACCAATCACCCAAATAAGAATCTCTTAATTGCTCACACGAGTTCCTCTTGCCTTTTTATTATTCGCCCATAAACCATTTTTTTCTATTTGAAGGAGTCCTTAAAGGGAATTGACTCGGGAGTTCCCTTCATCTTGTGTGAAAATTTAAATATTCAGACATTTTTATTGACAAGAGATTGTAAAAGGCTGAGTTTAGACGTGGCGGAGAGTCAGAGATGATGATGATACTTTTATCTCGCAGTGAAATCAGGAGTTGCTGGAGAAAAATAATGATCCTCACCCACGCCATGTTGATCAACACTCAATAGCCAAGTGCCAGGAGACTCGTATCATTCCATACAATGTTCAAATGACAGAAATATTGAAATACTTGAGCCAACCAACCATCCTTCTTTATACCGCCAAGCTTTTGCCATCATACTTCTATATAATTATTTGTTATGTACGATAATGCTCAAACCCATTATACCTCTGGAACTCGACAGCAACTGCACTAAAGCCTTAAAGTCAATAAGTTAACATATCGGCTTTAAGCGCATTGGGCGATTCAAATGGTAAATGTATTCTGCTGACAAAGAATGAATGCCTTGATGAAAGGATGTGAAGACATTTAAGTTGAAGAAGAGCCTCCTCGTGAGAACCAATTTACTGCAAATGGCTTCCCTTATATTCGATGCAAATGGTCGAAAGTGAGGTTTTAAGGAACCGCTAATGGCTCTCTTCAAACCCCTTGTATGGAAATACGGGAAACACCGGGGTTCAGATTACTTTGTCGGAAATTCCCATTAAATGGGGTCAAGAATATATTTCTCAAGGAGCCTTCGCTCATTTATTGATTCCTTGAACAAACATACAATACAGCACCAAAAAAAATAGGGAATTTACTCAACAAATAAAAATATGGGTAGCCTCATTTGAGTTCATTTCACCTCTTTCAAAAGAGTTTGGAGAAACCACTACAAATATTGTTGAATATAACTCATTTAATCTTAAAGACGAGAATATCCAGTTATATACATAAAAGTCTTGTTAGGTTGTAAATAATTAATTAGCATTCTATTAAAGAGAGGTTTCAATAAAAATGAATTTTTCGTAATGAAGTAATAATGAAGTAATGACATTAACGAGTTGTTTTTATTTTATATAAGAAGAAGTAGCTGAATAGCAAGAAGTCAAAGAAGTTTTCTGAGAATTTATTTGAACTTTTAATTGATGTCATTTAAGTTATGTGGAAGGCATTTGTGATTTTTTCTTAATTGCTTCCCGATGTCTTAATTATTTTAATTTGCATTTACATGGATCTCTCATTTACAAAAATATCTGATTCAGAGAAATTTGACAAGTAAATACACCTTTTAAATAGCAGCAAGTTGGAAATCGAGTTTTTTCTCCTACTCTTTTAAATTGAACCTTTTTATATGGATAAATTTAATCTATTACTTCAGACATTACCATATATTTTATTTTATTCTCACAGTCATACATTCGTAATTGTGAGATACAGAATTTCTGAGCTTAAAATTTAAAACGAATACGAAATAACGGCGATACGTATATTCATAGTAAACATTGAAATTCTAAAGTATTAAATTTCTTTGAGCATTCTTATTCCACCATTTGACGCCACAAGATTATCCAAAATCACTAAAGTCATTTACATATTGTCCTAAACAATATTGATATTGCAATAACAAAAGGGAAACGTACCAAGACTTAAAAGACCGTGAGAAAGATATCAGAATTGATTGTTAATAAACAAGAAGTGTAAATGTTTTGGTTAGGTCGGGCTGATTGAGTCAAAGTTAGATTATTTTAAGTATCTGTGTGTGGGGTTGGGAAAGTATCAATTCTCAATGTTTGTACGTTACATAGTAAATGAACTGTCAAGTTGCATTAGCAGAATCATATAGTTTATATCAATTCTCTAGAGATACCAAAACTCCCTTTGCAATTCATACATAAACTCTACTATTCTACTGTGTAGACAAGTGAGTAGGTATGTGAACTTTGAGTGAAGATCTCTCATTCCCCCTCAGATGTGATTTCCAATGTGGCAAATTCGGGAATTGAAAGAGAGGAGATTCATTGCCTCTCGACCAATTGTTTTTCTACAGGGCATATAGCATATTGTGTTTGTGTGAAAAGCCGAACTTATTGCTAGAAGAAGGGAGAGAACGAAGAACTCAGATTCTATATATTGCATAATATTGATTCATCTGTTCGCGTCCCATGCTATACTGATACTTACTATTAGTCGAAAGACATAATGCTACTATTCCCACAACACTCGTCAAAGTAATCCTGGGTCAAATGGGGTTCGAGTAAATTCATTGTCCAAATTGCTTCATTGACCAGTAAATTGATGATTTTGGAGATGGACACATAGGATGCATTACCTATTTCCATATCACATAAATACATTGATAAGACCGAATATACTGTAAGCCACACCTAGGCATATAAAATCTCGTATACAGTTCATTGTATGATTGTACTTGTAGTAAGTTTAGTAACTCGCAGTTGTACATTATTTTTATATAAAAATTTCACGCACGGAGTATATCCGAATCACATGTTTGGAAAGCCTTTGAATGTATATAGTGGTCATTGGACGCTGGGGCTATTTAGTTACACGGATATAGAGTGGTATTGCATTTGTAAGAAATTGACAACGACCCAGCGTGAGATATAACATGAGGGAGGAATCCCTCGTAAATTGTAAAAGGGAATCAATGGCTCATGAACCAATTGTCCTGTGAAGATGAGAAGGTCCAAGAGTGATTTACTCTCTATGACACCACAATTGGTTTAGGTTACACACATTGGTTACTACCAAGTTCACGGAGCGGTATAAAAGATATCTCTCTTACCCGTGAGTGTATAAGGAATTCCCCATTCGATGATCCGAGTTTCGTTCTTGAGGGCAATTGACGTATGAAGTCCCTTTGCCATCAAGTTTCCTTGTCCCCAGTAGTCATAGGCGTTGATCTCGTAGGAAAGGATGCTCTCCACTTTGCTCCCACCTTCCTCTTCCCACGAGTATTCATTCTCGCCGGATTCCCTTCTCACATTTTTCAAGTGACCCACAGCCAGGACGATTTCCTCCTCGATGAACCCTTTAAGTCTACTCAGGTCTACATTCCCCATTTCATAGCGCTCAGGTTCGATTTCCGTGAGGATGAGCGAAGCCGTGGCTCCGTCGGAAGAGTCAGGGAAGAAGGCCGAGCCGAGGTTAGATTGCGGGTCCATGTAGCCGATCTTCGTGAGCGAGGAGTCGGAAGCGATGAACTGGTGTGAGGGTTTGAGGCTCACGGCAATTGCCCCAGCAGGAGGAGAATTTGGTCGTCGCCACTCGGCCCAAATGAGACGAGAAGCTCCGGCAGAGATGCTCTGATATTTGCGAGATCGACTCTCCTCTTCTGCCCGCACATGAACCACACATTCGTCTGAGTCCTTGTCTAATAATCCAACGCTCGAAACACCTGCAGGGTTCCAAATGTCCAATCAGTTTAAAAGGTTTCCCAAATTAAGAAATCTATTCAGATGAACCAGCACTTGAGTCTTAGCTGATACATACACGATCTCGGTAGCTTCTCTTACGTATCTTCTTCTATAATGATATAATCCTATCATTTCAAATATCAATAGTATATACATACTAACGTGGTTTGAACACACTCTGAACCTTATTTTCGAGCTCCACAATTATACATAAGGATATTATCTGCATCTTACATTTCTTTCCTATCTGGAGATTTTAGATTAAAAGCTCTTTAAATCTTATGTATATGACGTATTTGAGTAAGGGAGTTGTTTAAGGTAAATGCTGAACAATAACAGTAAGAAAAAAATGTAAAAACATGTTGAAAAGGAATAAACATCAGTAAGGATACTACATTCTGAACATTCTCAAATTGTCTTTGTGATGTCCAATCTGTATTTTGTATCTGCATTGCATAATAAAATAAATAAATAAAACAATGGTATTCTGGAGAAACTCATTATTTACCTATGCACCTGTGCATACTTATACGAGTCTATCAAGGCTCATCAAAAGACTCTGTCTACAATAAAAGTCCCCATATGTCTTTATCATATATTATTCCAAGGGAAAAAGCCGACAATGAGACTTCCTGTGAGGACGAGAAATGAAAAAGTGAAATATTCAAGAGACAGTGAGATAAAATAACGAGACTTTTCTTCTACGTGTTTTTTTTACCTGGAATGCGGCAAATGATCGAATGAGCCTGTTGGAAAGTGTTGTGGTCACTGTTGGATTTTGAGAGAGTCGCCGAGTCCTCGGTCCGCCCCTTCGTCCATCGCAACGTAGAGGATGTGACGATCTGACCAAAGGAACCCGACCCAGAACGCACGTACACAGGATCACTCACACAAAGTCCAGATAAATAGAATAAAAAGAGGAGATTCGTCATCATCTTCCTCCGTCGCACCATCACGTTCTTATTTATTTAATATTTGGGCGAGTAATGAGAAGGGAATAGTTTGTAAAATGTCATTCCTTCACTCCTCCTTAGCAGCTCCTTCGTCTTCTTATTTAAATGTTAATGGTTCCTTCTTCCTCTTTACATTTTTCTTCTCTCTAAACTCACCGCCACTTTAAGTTTTTGCATATATTTTATCTAGTCGTAAGGATATTATTCCCTGTTTTGCTTGTGTAACGAAACAATGTCAGAATAATAAAGTATCACGGGAATTAGGCAGTGTGCATTAATAACAATGTTTTCGTCCTTCGGGCTCACTTGAAACTTCACACAAGTGTTGAGAGATAAACTCAATTTCAAATTGCTTTTGAGGGACAAATGTAATGTCAAGCTCGGTTTATAAACTTAATGTGTAACTTATTTAAGTTATGATGATAGGGAATGAATTGAAAAGAAGAGCCTTGTGAGTGTATAAAATAGAACTTTTGAAAGGATCATCCACGAACGAAGAAAAAACTGTTATAAAATACGACGTAACTTGACACGGAAAGGGAATTGTTCGTATATCTACTCAAGGATCAACTCAAAATGTAATTTTGAACCAAGGAATAAGGTCTTATATTGCAAATATTAAGTAAGGTTGTTTGAACACTGCTCAATTTTTCACTCTTTTTTCATACTAGTGGAGGAGACGACGAGAGGAGAGGCGAGAGACTACGTTGCAAATTTGAGAGCGGAGAATTTCTTCGATTTCGGAGAGTCACGTTCTCGAACGGACAACCTAAGAAATAAATTATAGTTAGGTGAAAGAGATGATGATACACAGGAGAATTGTATTATGATGTACCAATCATCGAGTAAATGCATAAAGACATCTTTGCAAACTTTAAATATAAGCTTATTTTATAGCAAATACTATCTAGTTAGATAAAGTTTTTTATTTGTTATACGAACAGTTCTACTAGTTCACATACTTATTGACTTTTATTTTTTCTCATCTTGGTGTAAAAAGATACGAGGTGTGCTTTAGTATTTTTGGACCAAGAATCTCCAACTACTATATGCAATTTGATAACATTGGCTGCTCTTATACTGAAGTTTATTAAGCTTCTAACTTCATTAAGCAGGTATATGAACATCATGGGATCATGATCATGGCTATTGGTAATATAATAGAGATACTTGAACTTAACATGTGTTTTTCTTGATCTTTGTATGAGAGTATCTGTGTATCTATCTATTGGGCATATCAGTCCCGAGCTCGTTGGAAGAGCAAGCGAAGGGAGTGTAATTTATTTAATCTCGTTTTGGATAATTGGGGAAAGGGAAGCTTCCTCTCTCAATTTACGACTTGGTCTCATAAGAATCGAATTTGAAGAACTTCCACATCTCTCCTCCCTCCCAATGAACCGTGCGAGGAAGAAGGATAATATTTTGATGGGCTCGACACGAAACACCCCATAGTGAAGAACCTTAATATCCAAATTCATATAATAAATATAGGAATTGAAAAGACTAGAAATTCGTCTCGACTCAAATCACGATCACTCGCCTCGAGTCACCATTTTCCAGAATTCCACCATGGGATATTAAAGGTTAAAAAGACTTTTCTTTCCCCCTGTTTTTCTTTTAACGAGCAAGAGTCGAAACACACTTCTTTGATTCTATTAAGTATAATGAAGGTGAGTAATGTCTTCACCTTTAAATTATTATATAATATATATTGTGGTAATGCCATGTAATAAAATACAAAGTTGAAGTTCTGAACGTTCAGCCTTGGCATTCACTCATCGTGGTGAGGTTGAGTGAGGTAAATGTGAAGAAATGCGTCTCTTTCATATCTCCTACCTTTATATCCTTAATCTTATAATAATTTCCATCATTCAAAGAAACTCACCTTGAACTTTGCATTATATTTACCATTCCTCTTCTTTTCTATATAAGACTCTTATCTCTCCCGTTTAATAAGCGTAACAAAATTGAAACTTTATGTTTCTTTTCCTTCTTTACCGGTATTCCTTTTGTGTGTTTAGGCCCTTAATATGAGCTTAAATGCATATTACTTTTATGGAGATAGATATGGTAAGTATTAAAAGGACGAGAAGAAGGAGGTAGTTAAATGGGAAGATGAGTTCCGTTTAAAATATGTTAATCTCGTCTCCTCTTCCTTTCATTCTTTCCAGGGAAAAAATGTCTTCAATGCGGGCGTTAAAGCGAAGAGGATGAGATTTAAGACTCACTTGTAAAATGACGTTTATTGAAGCTCTTTAGTAGAAGAACTTTCATTTATTGAATGCCATTGAATGGCAAAGAATGAAATTGTGAAACCGGAGATTTTGGTTTGGATCTTATAGAAGTATATCTATTTGCGGCTCCACTTTGAATAAATAGATGATGTGATTCGGGATTCTTTTCAATCTTTTCATCAACCCTTTCCCATGCAATATGAATGCTTGTGTACATGTAAGTTTTTAAGTATGTACACATGCACAAGTCCTTATATGTTACTTTTTCACTTCCCCAATTGAATTAAAATATAAGAAATACAAAAAAACACTGCGTAATCTATTATTAAGGTACCCACAGAATAGCAAACTCAATATATTTATATTGTATATAAAGGATTATACACTAAAATATTACTACTATAATGCATTAGATTTCTAAATAAAATATAATAAATGTATTTGGAATTCGAACACACTTATTATTTAATGAATAAAAGATAATGCCCGACATGGGAAAAATATTTTATGCTAAAGTGAATAATATTGACGTAGTTGAATGAAAGATCTCCTTCAATCTAGAGTGCCTCGTTTGGAATTCAATGTGACTATTGTGCTAGAGCTTTTATTTTTGGGCAATGGTGAGATTATTTGATTACAGACTTGAGTGAAGGGAGGAAGTTAAAGTAGCCGTAGGAGAACGGTAATTGAAGGAATTCGGGTCAGAAGGTATTAAAATACACAGCAGGTTCTCAGGGATTAAGAGACTTCCTAATCATCTATTCAGAAAAGACAAAGACAAGAAGGCAAACATGCACCATAAGCATATAAATATTTATATACCACTTCGTTGCATTTGCAAATTCATTCATACTTATTCTAGGCTTTTCAATCCCTTCACTCAGACTTTTAATAAATATTAATTCTCAAAAGCACACTACTTGTTTTCAAATACTCTCAATCCATCCCAATTTAATCTTGACATATTTTCGCTATTAAAATTACACGTATGATAAAAGAACCTACGCAATGCTCACTCGAATTTAAATACCTTAATTGTGTAGTTCAAAGTAGATTCTTTAATAACAATTTAATTAATTAAAAGATTGAAAAAAATTCGTGTATTATTTAACCAGCAGGGATTCATTCCACCGCACCAGATCTCTTCAAAAATGCTCAAGGAGTCAAATTAAAGTGTTGAGTGTTTGAAAATGCACAGGAAATACTTACGCGGTCCGAGATATAGCCGAGATTCCTCGCTGGAATGTTCAGCCTGTAAGAAAAGTTTCGAGATCTTGATGATGAGTCTCGCGGCTCTCTTATTATTAACTCAATCTCATCTCCCGCAGGTTGAAATTGAAGAGGAGAAAACTCTTTTCTGCTCCTTCTTATGATTATGAGGACTTTTATGACTCAAAATCTACTCCTACCGCAGGAGTTCCACGACACTTCTCCTTCAATGCCTCCGAAGCAATTGGAGTTGAAAGCACAATAATATTTGTAGCAAACAAACTTCAACTCCCACACTTAAACTTTACACAAACTCCTTTTCTCAAGTTCATATATAAACTTATTCTTCAATGTACTCTAATCTTATGATGTACACAAAATTATGATGCAATGTATTTATTTATTAAACCTTGCCTCTGTCTTGTTAAAGAGAGAGAGAGAGAGAGAGTATTTTTATGACTTTTTATATAATAATAGGAAGCACTGGCTGAGAGAACAATGAAAATGTTGAATAGCCCATATATGACATTTACAGTAAGGAAGTCGAGTCTGTCGGGAGTATGTGGCTCTAGACGAGAGAGAACGAAGAGCGAGATGAGGACGAGGATGTTGGCGCTCTCAGACTCTAAGTTCGACTGAACGGGCAAGTGAGAGAGCAAGTCAATTTTGTTCTTTGCATTCAAGGGAACTCTCCTCGTTTTCGCCTCCCGAGTTTTGGACACTATGTTTCTCTTATATAAATATTAACTCTATACTTTCCAACACGGCATGTCGTCTCTCGTAACCATAAGCTTCCTTTCTCCTTCAATCTTACAAATGCGTATATAGCTTTAATATGGTTAAAAGCTAAATACTATCTCATACATACGATGTATCATATAGCAATTTCAAGCAAAAGCGTGCATATTATATAGCGGTTGTCTTCTTGGAGTCTCCATGTATCGAGACCTTGATAAAGGCTCGGGAGAAAGATCTCAATCGATTTCTTTCCCCAAAATGTGCTTTGTCGTACTTGAATGCACTTTATATACCTTTGCCTCAATAGGCATATAAGAACCAGAATAGAAGTGAGCTAACGAACTACACATGAAAAATTAATCGAATCAACCCGACCAGATATACAGAAGTATATACAGGAGACTCTATAGCAGGAAACATCTTTCCGATTCATACAAGATGCATGAGTAATTGCATTGAGCTTGTATGTGAGTGAACATAGCATGTAAGAATGTAATTAGTAGAACTTAAGGGAGTCTTTTTAACTTGACTCTATTGTTATATTATAGTTAGATATCCTCGTATATAAACCCATACAAGTAATACGAGTAAATTATCTATTTGTATAATCTGAAGTTGCTGACTCTTTTCTCAAGGTTCCTAAATTCTCAAATGCAATACATTTTTTATGAAGGTCACGGATGCAAGTGAATTCCCTTTCCAATACCAGGCAGACATTGAGGAAAGAATAAAAGTCCATATAAACTATCGTCACCCGAACATACAAGGGGAATAAAGCTTACCGTAAAGTTTTGCCAGATTTTCTGCTTTAGAGATCCCCCACTTTGATTCCGTCCTGGTGGGAGTGAAGAAGATACACCGGAAAGTGAAAAGTTCTTGAGAAAGGAAAAATTCACCCTATCTGTTCCTAATGGATATATGCTCTTACGCCTGGGAGGTGATAGCGAACCCTCTTTCGCATTCAAGGGATGATGCGAGCCATTTTCAAGGGCTCAACTTTGAAGAAAACCAATTTTATGCACACACGTTGTTTTTCCCTCGGCTGCTTTTACTTTAATTTTCATACAAGTTTAAACCATTTACCTTTCACATAAACTAAATAACTCGTATGAACTTTCACATTTTGTCATAAAGAAGCTAAAACTGTAACTATTATTCACTCGAGATGAGAAGCAATAATGTTGAATAAAAGCATTCACAAATGCAAGTTTGATTTTAAATTAATAGAGAAACATTCACTAGTAATTTTAATGTTAATAACTTTAAAATTATTATTTATTAATTTGTGGATTTGACCCAAGTTAATGTATTTTCTATAACTTGTTTCCTTAACTTATAAAATAGTAGATAAGTTGACACGTTGAACTAATGGGTTCAAGATGGATTTTCTTTATCAAGTATTTTTCGCTCATTAGTGGATTTGGAGGGGATGAAACTTGAAACTGTTGATAATATTTATTCGAGTTAGGAGCTTTGCATAGATAAATACGTGGGATCCTGTGGTCGGAAGATTCGCTCACTTGCGCTGGAGGCACGGAACCCAACTGAAGGCGAGGAACGATGGAAGGAAGAATAAATATATGGGTATTATACCTCTGCACTCATCTCCACTCGCCAAAAACCACAATGGAATCGAGACAGCAGGTGAAGTCCATTTAGAACTAATGAATATCATGCTCGGATCTCAAAGGCAACCAACGTTGGAGTTCGCATACTCAGCTCGCTACAGGCCTTAATTTCTAATCGTAATATCATCGCCATATGATAATATTTATTTACCCTTACCTTTAGCTACATTGTATGCATCTGTTGAAATGTTTGCATAAACCCCATCATATTTACAACTTTTATAAAGTTTAATTAAAACTATAATGGACTTTTATATATTTTTTGCTTTTAAATATAATGAAAAAATCAATGAGCGAAATAACTGACAATGAGTGAAAAGCGTTTTTGGGATGCAAATGTAAATGAATACTTTACAAAAACGTGAACATTTTTAAAATAAAATGAATCTGTAAATTTCAATCACTTTTACATGAGTATTAAGTCATAGTATGACTAAATATGTCAAATAATGAATGCAATTTTGGTCATATCATTTATTACCATCCTTGTTAAATACTAATACATGTTGGTTAACCTCCTTAGAAATTCCATTATTACCTATATACTATCCACTTCAAAGGTATATCAAAGCATTCCTGTTCAAAAAGTATTACAACCTAAACTATTTGCATTTCATGTAGTTACCTTATATAAGAAATGTGTAATTGCAGAATTGGCTATGAATACATTATACAAATATTATTTTACATTTTTTATTTATGACCAAATCCAACTTTGGCAAACACATAGGAAGCGAAAAGTCCCAGTAATAAAAAAAACTAATTTCGTACACTGACGCTGACTTACATTATTATGAATCATCCCTATTTGAGAATTAGGAACTCAAAATTCGCATCTCGTCTAATCAAAAAAATGTTTTAATAAACCTGCTTAAACCTTTTATGTAAGGAGAGAGCATTTCATTATTTTCCTTATAAATTGCTTTTTTATAATACATAAATATATATAAATAACCCAAGTGTATTCATATTATGTATATATTAATATACTTTTACCTTAAATATGCTAATAGTAAGTGATAGAATAAAACCAAGTTTGTATAATATTGTAATTTATATCTTTAAAAGATTGAAAAGAAGATCAGTGTGAATGGAACACATAAAATGAATGATTTGCCAATGATAAATTTTGATTCACTGATGTGCTACTTTGACAAACTTGACAATGAGGCCGGAAGTGACGGAAGAACTCTCACATACAAAGGAACTCTTGCGACGCCCAAAAGGCTAATTAGCCTTTACATGCACTTTTCAGCCATTTAAACCTTTCAGAGCCTCTTCATCACACGCCAACTATAATGACGTTGTTATTGTTGACTTAACAATCCCATATTTCATCAGCAAGTCAAACGGAACTCCCTTGTTGAATCCCACCAGGGTCCTTAAAACCTTATAATATTCCAAGACATCTTGATATTTAAAGCTATTCAAAGTATTTTAAATTATAGTGGATTTCTATACCGAGCTTCCAAAATAATATACAAAAGTCATTAGCCAAAAACAATTTGTTATTTTATTTCAAAAATACAAGAATCTAAAGTAGGAAGTAAGCTTTTATAGCTAATTGCATCTAAAGACATAATACTTAATAGAGTAATGGCTATGCCATTATAAGAGAGAGAAGAGCCCCATAGATTATCGTATAATAATACCACTTGTATTAAACTGCCATTTGTGAGAAAGAAAAAGAAGATGAATTGCCTCGTTGGAGATTCCTTGATGAGATACAAGTGATTTTCACAAAAGAGCTTAACATACAACGAAATGAGAGGCGTAGAAAAGATATTGCATTTCAGAAATCCTATTCAGGCCCTCATAAGAAGAGAACAATGCTCCAAGAATAAAACTAATAATCTTTAAAACTAGATATTTAGTAAAATAACTTAATTCGGTAAGATTTTGAAGTAATGTAAGAACTTATTCATTTAACATGAACGGTTCCAAATGCAGAAATATTTTGAATTTTTGGTGCTTTAGTTCATAATAACATTGCGGAGTTCTATGCAAAAACGCTTTTATGTAAATATTACCTACAGCATGCAGCATTATAAAAAGTTCATATGAAATCTTACATAAAGTTGAATCTTAAGCTTAAAAGTTGGGCGTATTAATAAACCATCATTCTTTACTATCAAGTCGTAAAGAATGATTACCAAAGGATGTTCTTCCATTGTAAAGCTCTCGATATAGACAGATACAGGGAGATAATTGTGGAACAAATACGATGAAGCTCACAATGTATTTTTATTGGCACATTCTTAACCTTGGTCTCTCAGGTGTGACTTAGGAGGTAAAAATCCCCTCGAGGCGATCCCTGCACTCATCATTTATAATCCGATTTCTTTGAAGAAACTCCTTTTAAATATTCGGGATTTGAAGTTTATTGAAGGGCTGGAAATTGGTTGGGATTATGGGATTAATGAGGATTAAATGATAAGGGAATTCTCAAACAAGTGTTTACGTAAATGATCGTAAGTCTCTTGAAGATGAAAGCCTTTGGACTCACTTTGACATTCAAATGAGAATGTCTTGACAAGGTTGAGAGATAAATGCAAATGAATTGTGGAAATAATGAAGAAAAATTCAAATCCTTATCATGATCTTTAAAAAAAACTGGGTTTGCGTGTCTTAAAAAGAAAAAAAGTAGAATTTCTTTTAAAATATATAGGTACTCAAAGAAATATCAACTCCGTTACAGATTTAACACAGCCCTGACAGAGACGTATCAAATAGGAAATTCATAGGACGAGTTCATTGAAGAACTCGCTACAATTTTATGATCTTCTTTATTTTTCCAACATGAGTTTTGAACAAAATAGATATTAAATGAGAAAGAATTTCAAAGGCAACTAATTTGGATGAACTTCAATATACTACTCTCAACACTTAAGCTTGAGTTGAAATTAGGAAAAAAATGTTTAAAAAGCTTCCATGTCTCAGCAGCATACAATGAAAACTCGAGTTATAGCTATGTAACAAACATTGTTTAACAACAGGGTATACTTAATAATAATTATATAATACTTACTTAACTAACCAAATATACAGATAGGACCACTTTATTTGGTTTCTTCTCTCATTTTCAACTAACAATAATAAGTATATGGATTGTTTTAACTTGATTTTAGTCTCTAATAGGGTGGAAATTCCTGAATCTAAATGGGATAAATATCAATTACCGTTAAATGGGATGAGATTGAAAAAAGAAGATTATTTACATAGAAGAAGGCTCGGGGTGAGGAAATTGTCGTAAAAGATTGGAGATCTCCCTACTACTCCTACATAATGACTCTGATTCGGAAGATTAATAAGATGGAATTCTCCTACAAGAGAATTCCTTATCTCATTAAACTTCTCTTTTCCTTAGGGCTTGAGGAAATTGAAAAAACTCATGATTGACATTTAAGCATAAACTTGTAATCAAATACTTACAAGACTGTGATGCTCCAATTCTCATCATCAGCATCTCATGTTTACCTCTCTATGTCGTGACATAAGTTAAGAGGGTTTTACAAGATCTTGTAAATGACACATATGGAGTTAAATTTCCAATTAAATCCGAACTTAAGATAATTACAGTTATTCCATCGTAAACAAAGTTTTACGTCTTTACTGAGCATTGAACAATTGCATTTTATTTGCATATTAGGATGATTATATGATGTAATTATGTAGGCCTTCGTGTTCCTTACAATGTTAAAGTATCCCTTTAAAATGTATAATTTAGAATTGTATTTCTTAAATGATTAAGATAATTTTACTTGAGGAACTTTAAATGATTCAGGTTTAAACTCGAAGTTCCCTTTGGTGAGAGGCATTAAAGGATGATTTATGTCAAATTGTACTCGTTTTAACAAGGAGAGGTCACACGGAGAAGCCATGGCACGTTCTCGTACATGCAATGAGTAATCATATAGTCTGAAGAAAATAATAATCATTATTATTAGCATTATTACAGTAATTTGTATTCCTCTTCTCTACTTTTATGATAAATGAGAATTATTTTCAAACGCTAATTCATACTTTGTATGCGTCAGATAAAAGGAAAAAGGAGAGAGTTGAGACAGTTAAGAGAATTAAAGCAAGATTCTCTCAATTTTGACAAATCCCATATTATTGTTATTACTCTTATTCTTCAAAGGACGTTCGAAAGAACGCATGTAATTTTTTAGATGAAACAACAGCGAAATATACGAATGACCAAAAACAAAATGTTATAAATGCAAATGTTCTGAATATCAAGTTGTTGCAAAAAGGAACTGGAGGACAAAATAATTATTTACATCATTTTTGAATGAAGATGCTTGAAAGCTTGAAACATTAACAAAGCTGAGTCATCTTATTACATATTATTAATCTGTTTCAGCAAATGAGGCTTTTTAGTGATTCACTCTGTGAGACAAAGAAAAAAATAAAATGGAGAGATTTGCTCATTTTGATATTTAGTGAAATTTTGGCTGGTAAAATTTTCAATTCCATATTTTTCTGCTTATGTATACTTTTTTAACATTTTATATTTCATTTTATAAAATATTTTACCTATGCAATTTATTGGTAATCTGTGTATCTTATCTATAACAATACATAAACTATACAAAATATATTTGACTTTACTAGTGTTAATGCTCGAGGAATTAACAAGTTGAAATGTTTTTGTAACTCGAGTCTGGTGATTCATTTGATGGCGACTTCTCTTTTAGCAAAGATCGTGAGTCACATCGCTTTATAGGCTCTCGTATCGCTTTTTGTGAATTAAGTTTTTTGCTTTGTTAATCCGCACAATGTAATCGTAAATTCAATTCTAACATAAAGAAGAATTCGAATTGGTTTGTTGTGTTTTGACATGCTTATTATTACAGATTTAATAATAAATAAATGTTTGATTACATTAACTGGCGATTGATTTGATGTACATTGACAATTAGAATTTCGAACAGATTCGAAAAATTAATTTTCTGAACTACATTTGATCTACATCTACATTTTGTAAGTACTTTTTGAAACATCTTTATCTGATCTAAATTTGCTGATCTGATAACTTATCTGATCTATATCTAGTAGATATTTTTAGGATAACAATCTACCTACACTTATCTACAAATATCTACAAAACGAATTTATTAAATTTATTTAAAGAAAATTTATTTATTTTTATAAATAAGAAAAATCAAAGATGAATGTTATTTCATTGATGTTTTCCGAATAAATTTTGATATACAACAATGCTCTAATTGCATTTCAAAGTATTATAGGTATTAGTCTAAAATTATAACTTACTTTAGTTTATTAAAGAAAAAATATTTACAGAAAGTGACTCATAGGATTTGGTGTGTTGGTTATAACCTCGGCTGATTGGATGGAAGGAAAGGAAGGCTTAATGTCAAATCCTATGAATCACCCTATGTATTTTTGTGCAAATATTGTCTATAGATAGCTGGAGATATCTGTAGATATTACTTTGGATAAATGAAAATTATCTACACAATAATTTCAATATCTATATCTACATCTACAAAAAATTCAAGTTAAATCTAAAGCTGATCTACAATCTGAGCTACATAGATCAGTTTGTAGATATCTGCAGTTAACTGTAGAAGTAGATATCTATTGACAATTAAGTATTATGCATGATTACTCTAGTTTAAAATGAAGCATAAAAAATGAAGCATGAATTTAAAAGGTCAATAACGATAAGCATGAATGACAATTACAAAGTTCATAAAATATAGGATGTACATGCTGAGCAATGAAATCAAGAGCTTTTATACGGAATTTACAATTTACGACGACCAGTCTTAAGTCATTCGCCTAAAATATATCCTTCAAAAAACAAACAATAAATCAAATTGATCCTCCTACTCACTTATGAGATGACTCATAAAAACTCGATATTTTGGATACTTCACCTCATAATGTTCCAGTTTAGTTTTTTGCAGAAGAGATTCATAGAAAATCCAAAAGATTATTATAGATATTATTTTATTATTTAGTTCATCTTTATTCAAGTTTAAATATCAATTGTTATCTTTTAAAGAAATTGTTAATTGGATTTCCATTCGATATGAATAACACCAAACGCATGTATAAGGAATGAATGTTTGAGTTTGAAATTATTTAGATATAATTAAAGAATTAATGTGTTTTTATTTTATACTTATTTTGAATCACCAATGCTCCTCCTTTGAAAATTCACTCCACCCAGTTTCCTTTCCTCTCAACCCCACTTGGCGCTAATATCAAATAATGAAAGGTAAATAAACGCTGAAAATTTCAAATAACATAGCTTTAAGCTTGCTTGCTTAATTTAGAAGCTAATTTTGCTTTTTAACTTAAACATTAATTTAACTTTAACATTAATAAATCCACGCCAGGCTAAATCACAAAAAAATTCAGTTGCTTGTCAGGAGTTACTATTTAATATGTATACTTAAGTGAAAAATGCAAAAGAAAGAAATCCTTCACGTACAAGTACAATGCTCTAAATGTAATTATATAAAACTATTCATTTAAATTTGAACTATGTATTAAGAATGAATTAACTACCTATTCAATAAAATAATCATGTTAATAGCTAAATGAAATGATGGTACAAATGACTGGCTTATCCAAAAAATTATTATAAAAACATTGAGTAAATTTCGTCAGAGAGCAGAAAATGAGGAAAATCTCTTTCAACATCCTAACAAACATGTTCGAATTCCAACAGTGATAAATGTTGATAATTTTGATGTTAAATATTATAAGGAATATAATTTATGAAAAAATGTCACAACGTTAGAATTTTTATTTAAATAATACAATTAAAATTAATTCTTATTCATATAAGAAAATATTGCCAATAATACAAAAACAATTACAATTTTTTCTTTCTAAAGGTGAACATGTGACTACTCAGACTATTTTAGAAGAAACAAACAGAAGTATCCCTGAATTTGCACAACGAAATTGTTCAAAATTCCAGAACATGGACAATGCAAAATATCATTCAAAAAAGTTTAACGATAATATAGAAAAAATTAATACAATAATAAATAGTATTAACTTGTTTTATTTTAAAATATTTTGAATTATTTTAGGATTGATAAAATTCCAACATCTGTAAGTAGAGTTAGCGAAATGAAACAATGGCTAAATGAAAAAGGAATCTCATTTTCTCCTGATGCTTGTAAACCTGAACTCTACAGATTGATTAAAATTCACAAAGTTCACATAAAATACGAATTGGATGAACTTGCCTTAAAATACGGATATTAAATCCTTCGTTTACCTCCTTATCATTGCTGCTTTAACCCAATTGAACTGATATGGGCACAAACAAAGCATTATGTTGCTGTAAATAACAAAAGTCAAACTTGAGGAAATTGAGCGGTTGTTTCGTGATGGTTGCCAACGTGTAACCAGCGAAAACTGGAAAAATGCCATTAACCATTGTTTGTAAGAAGAACGGACTTACTGGGAAAGAGATAATTTATTGAATGAATTAAATCCAATTATTATTAATTATGAAGCAGACAGTTCCGATGAGTCTTCAAGTGATAAAGTGATGGATGAAAATTGATCTACTGAGGTATTATAATACACTATACATATATCATTATTAAATTCTGGATTTTTTGTTCCCTTTTTCACCCTCAGTCGTTCCCTTTGCACCAAAATAAGAGTCATTATAAAATAAAAACATTTTAGTGCGATATAGTGTTCATGTGCGGTGAAGGTAAATCATTTGAACAGAATTGTTTTCTCATTCGTTTGAATCGAAGCATGATATCAGGCGTGAACTCGGGGCACGTTGAAAGAAATTTGAGAATGAAGAGCAATCAAATGATAATACCATTAACTTTCTACGATGCAATTTTCACCCTTTCAAATATGACAAATTCTAGAGCAAAAACATAATCTAAGGCAATTTTGTTCACATTGTTCGGATGCTCGGGTGAACTCATGTCAAAGGCCAAAGGTTTAAAAATCCATTTCAGTCATTTGAATACCGTTACAGTTGAAGTTGAAGGAGAACCGTGAAGATAATCAAGCTTCATTTAAATGGAAGATACAATATGGAAATTGATGATGCCTCAATGGGTGTGTTCATACAAGTAGACCATTCTTCTTTTCATTACACTTCAATGAACAATACTTCTCATTCATGATTAGGTGCGATTTCATTCAACAAGATAATCATTATATTTATGCACGAGTCTTCATTTATTTTTATATTTGAAAGTGTCAAGTATACTTAAAATGGTATATTTCAGAAGTAGGAATTTAATACGGTCACATTGTGACATCATCAGAACTTTCATTATTTATGTATTTGTTGATACTAAATTTTTTAATTATTTAAATACCTAATATTAATTGCTATATTTTAATGATTTAAATAACTTGCATCATAAATATACTAGCAAGTATCTTATCATTGTGTTAGATATTACTTATATAGCACGCACATAAGTAAGAATAAGAAAATAAGGGTTTGAGAAAATTATGTAAATCCAATTTGAGAAGCCATCTCGAGTTTCATTTGATTGACAAGAATCAAAATTAGCTATTGTCTTTGGCTTGGAAATGTGAGGAGTCCACATGAATATCACGCTTTACCTTCGTCTTGACTCGTCAGTCGATACAAAGTTGAGATTTGAAACTTTGTTTACCAATGGTATTGGCATTATAAGTCTTGACAAGAGAGTTCTGCTACTGACAGATTCAGCGTCAGGACTATTCATCGAGTTCTCAACGATAATGAATGGTTTTAACTCTGACCTTTACAAAGGGAGTCGCATTAAGTCTAACAAATGTGTTGGAAAGGTCAGAAGTAGGAACAAAGGATTCAGTCAGTATTGATAAAAAAAAATTTACAATCAGGAATTACGTATCCACACGCTAAATACACGTGTAATATATATTTTAGCAAAAATTAACGTCAATTCAATACACAGAATGTATCCTAATATTTATTATCTATTACCATTTAAAGTTTTTATCAATTTATTATATAGGTATAATATTTATGCACAAAGAATAAATCAACAATAAAATAACTATTTAATTATCATTAAATTGAATTAATAATTATTTGCATCACGAATCAATTTATTAAATAATTCATGAGCTTGTTTGGGTCTATAATAGTAAATAACTAACGCATATCCGCCTATATTATACATAGTATATGTAAACAAATAGAGTTAATTTAAATATGACCGTCAACACATTACTTTTCAATAAATCTTATGAGGAAAATTGAGCTTGCAATTAAATCAGACAATGACAAATGGATTTAGCACTTCTGAAGTAGGTACTTAATACAATGCCAAAAGATCCCTCCTCATTTACATAAAATCCTGATTGAATAAATGGTTAAGGACACTTTCGAGACGCACACAATTCATATTCAAATGATTTTTTTTTCATTCGCATATCAACCCCAGCATGATCGGCTTTTAATCTCATTTTGCCCCCTTTCTGATCAAATTCATTTACCTGCTCTCAATACAATGCTTTACCTTTATAAATATCTAAATACTTAATTATATTGTTATATAATGTACTTATCTTTTTAGCATAACTTTCTTCTTTAAATGTAACAACCGATTTAAGCATGACAGAATATTTAGAATGTAGTAATAGGTTAAAATCGCTTATTCTCATTTGAGTATTCATGACTTTACCTTACCTTCGGCATTCTTCCCGGACTCGGCTGAAATAAATGAGGTTGAAAATGAAATAAATATGCACAAGAGTTGGTGCAATTTATAAGGTCGAATGAGAAAATGTCACATTTTTTCCTCTATCTTCTGCCAGGACAATTTTTCACTCAAGGCTTTTAGTTGCTTCGTATGAAAGGATGAAAATTTTAAAGTTGGATTTTATGAATGTTTTATTTTCATCTTTCTCTCTCTGTGAGACGAGTCAATAGGAGTTTTCATTCTTTTATTCTCCTCGTTAATTCACATTAAGTGAAAAACAAGTTTGATGATAATTTTGTTTTTCATTTTAAAGTAGAATATAAGAATAAATAAAAGGTGCATTGTTTTTAACGCTTAAGGACTTTTAAAGCAGAAACATGCAATGCGGCTTTTGTTTAATTAGCAAGTTTACAATTGTGTTGTTGTTATTTCATGTTGTGCTTTATTCATTTTCATGTTCGCTAAGAAAACTTTTAACTATTAATTATTTTAATTTCATCTTTGAAAATATTTTTGTACTTTTTTATTACTAAATTATTACCATTCTGAATAAATCTTTTGGCTTTTGTGCTTTTCAATCATTGTAATATAATGAATATTAGCATTTTCCTTTTTTAGCGATTTTGAGATCTAAAATGAAAACTATTATTATTTAAATTAAATTTTCATCAACTAAAGCTGTTTACTGAGAATGTTTAAAAATAAAATGATTCTCACCTGATCGAAGTCTTTGTTTGCATTCAAGTTCACATTTATTACTGTATGTTACTCCGTCGTTTCCGCAATAGGGATCGTATTGCCGTGTACACATACACGGACTTGAAATTTCATTGCATTCTTCTAAACCTACCATTTTCAGTTCTATATAAAGATACAAAAAACCATTATTTGAAAAAAAGTTTGCCTAAAAGACTGTATATA